>JAANSQ010001459.1:0-15078 GCA_036850885.1 Lepidocyrtinus dapeste
GTTATTCCGGACAGTTTTTATGTCGCCCCTGAGTGTCCGGTTTAGCGGAGTTTCACTGTATTTTGTAGCTTGTATCGGTATTTTGTAGTTTGTATTTCACCTGTCTCTGTTTATTAGGTATTACTTGGTTAAAGATTTAGTGAATTTGCAGCTTATTTACTTACAAAGGGGTTAAGATCTGTTTAAAGAGTTGAAAAAAGCTTATACATAATAATATTTATCTTACAGAATGCATCATTTCTTGAAGACTTTATTAGATTTTTAAAAAGACGTTAAATGGTTGTGTTTTTCGTAGTTTCTACTGGGAAGAAATTTTATGTATATAATACAATCCGATTCTTATGCGGATTTAGTTCATGAAAATAAAATAATAAATGTTACTAGCAACATTAAAAAAATGAAAGAGATTCATGACGTACTTGTGCCTGGAAAGCGAAGTTTTGGTATTTCTACCTCTGTTTGCCCGTACACATGATTACGCTCAAATGCATGGGCCGATTGACTTGTGAGCATGTGGACAGAGATCTATCTACGCATTGGGGTTCAGAGGTCAGAAAAGCTTGTTTTTTAAACAACTTACAGCTTTTGGTAACACATTTAAACCTCTAGAACGGAGGGTAACGTAAATTAAATATCGCAATTCAGCAAAACTGTAAACGTTTTTCATGTAAGTTACACATCTAGTATTAGTTAAGTTTGTTTAGAGATCCTTTTTTAATTTAAGCATTTAGATTTAGTTTGAACAAGTTTTACCCATTTCTTCGGGAAGGCTACGTCTTTAAAGAATATTAGATATGTAGGTAGAAATTTCGCAAACTACTTGTGGATTTTTCCTTTTACACAATGAAAGCAAAAACATCTTCCTTCAATGCAAACTAAGCATGCAAATGTCTTTATAATCACATGGAAATAATATACCAAATTACAGGATGATATGCATCTCCCAATTATGAACAAGTTATTCACAAGAACCTGCCTAATACTTTTCCAGTGGGATGGATCACTAAAGAAATTCAGTTTTCTCTATCAGTGTGGATATCCAGTCCGCATTGAATAAGAGAATTGTCTTGACAAGTGGGACATATTAGGGGGAACATAAGCACTTCGTGATGTTTATGTAATGTTTGTCGACTTAACCAAATAAGCTGAAAAAGTTAAATTGTTTATGGTTATGCTAAAAAATAAATTGAATTATTATAAGTACTGATATGTCTGTTCTAACCTGAAAAAATGCAAATGTAAACCTTCCAATTTCTGACACACACCAACTTATTCAGCAACATATTAAACTATTTCAAAATGGCATTTTCAAATACGAACAAAATAATAATCTCACGAAAAATTTACGTCTTCAGTTTCATTAGATATACTTTAATTCATAATTATCAATCACAATGTTATTTTCCCATTTTAGATACTGCGTTTAGTCACGTTGACGAGAAACCCTGGTGAAAGCAAGTCTAGAATAAATGAAAAAAATCCTCTAATAGTAACCATAAGGCCCTAAACTCCAGAAAGTATTACAATTTTTATCAGAAATTTCCTTATTTGCATATTTTTTAACAGAAATATAATATTCTAAATAAAAATTTTGTACTTCAAAAAGAATCCCATGTTTTCGTGTTATTGCTCCTGCACAACTTATGATATCAATCAAGAATATTGTAGATACACTTAAAAGAAATTGTAATTGTTGAAAGTCTCTTCGGTTTACTTTAATACTTTCTCATCGTTGGTATACCTAATGTACTTTTACCAAAATCAGCTTTGCAAATAGTGTAACTTTAAGTAAATGTAAATTAAATGTCAATCACAAAAATTGATGCATAAATTATGTGTAATTTTGCAAAGGGAAACACATGGTCTTTAGGTCTAAACAGGATAATGATAATGTAACAGTTGTTCGTATGCATGCTTTCCTTCCGAAACATGAGCAAAACATTTTATGATTTGGTAAAGCAATTAAAGGATCAAAAGTCGAACTCTGTCGTAGAGTTGTGGTTTCATCTTGAACGTACGTATCAGTGCCTCAAAGATTTGGTACAAAACTTATGATTGACAGTTTCACTCATGTCATTAAAAGTTATCAAAAGTTATACCCGAATGTTTTCCAACAGCAATAAACCCTATCTCTGTAATTTATCTTCGTTGACCGCAAGATACAAAGAGATTAAGTATAGTTGAGGATACAAATATATGCAATCTTGGCCACAACTTGATGCTCAAGTGGTAAAAATGCTCATTGGCAATGAAAATTTATCCTCGTGCACGCTCGCTGTATTTGTTACATTACTTACACGTTTTTTAATACAACTGATGATAATCAATGATTAAATTCTGGAGTTTAATTAACTTTTTTTAGGTTGGTTCGAATCATATCTACAAAAGTCAGGCTATTTACAGCATTTTGTTGCATTCATTTATGCTTACAAGGTTGGCATTTATATTAGACCAACCCAATCGAGTGGAGGAGGGCATAATATAGGCTTTCAGACTTGGTTACTCTCAATCAAGCATTAACTATATCAAAAATTCAATCCGAGTCATTCTAATAAAATCACGCCAAATATTGTACATGTGTCAATGATTCTTTATCGAGAAATGTTAACGAATACCAAGCGAACATCATTGCTGACTAATCGTAAGTTTATGTATACGGACAGAAGTTTACCCTTGCATGACTCATGCATCAAATTGGTCGTTTGTATTTGTATTTATATTTTTATCATGTATTTCAATCATTCATAACGTATGCAAAAACTTAAGGATTCGTCGGTAGCTACGATGTTACACTAAAAAAGGCTGCCTATTTATTTTACTTCAAAGATATGGGTAGATCTACTGAAATTATTTATGATCTAGCGCAATTTAGGTCTACGGTTTTAATTTTAGCTCACTCCCATGTCATTAAACTTATTTTAGTGATTTAAAAATACTATGAGATAAATAGAATCTATGATGGACTGGTGAAAATGCAAAAATTAAACGCGTGGCCAATATATAAAGCTTCCAAAGAGAAAAGAGAATTAACCTTAAGCATAGTAGTCATTAACTTTCGGGGAAATGTATTAGCGTTTTATGCAAACAATTTTAAAGTGACGAAAGCATTTCAGTAGATGTGGTAAGTGGTAGTGACTCAAAGTGTAGACAAAGTGTAACTTTGCAAACAAACCACTCGTATCAATATTACTTACAGCTTTACTTAATAGATGGCCGAAAACGTTGAGCTGCAGTGTACAAAGGCTATCCTCATTCTTGTGGCAAGTGTTGAGAATATACATTAAATTTAAATACATTCTTGGAACATCAGGAACTTGCAGCTAATGATCGTTTTGATCAAGAGGTTTTGTTGTTTTCCGCTCCACTTTATTTACCAACAGTTTTAATGTCTAAATACATTATATATTACATATTATTAAGTTTCAGCCTGTTTTACCATATGTAATGTAAGATAAACTACTTATCGCTTCCACCTACTTAATTGTCCATGTAAACTAGCCAAATATTAGTCTTAAAGATACATATGGTTTCAAAACAATTTTAAATCGCTGCATTTTAGTCTGCGATATTTAATATTTATGTCTTTTCTGATTAACATACTCAAAAAAAAATTGGATGGTTTCTCACTCATCATGTAGGGTTCGTACTAAATTAATCAGTTTAGGTGAGGCTTGCTCACATTTGCTTAATTAGCTCTAAATGTAGTTCGTAATGTGAGTAACTATATTATGAGAAAAGCTAGCCCGGTTTCGGTGCAAGAGCCCGAGGGCTTTGAGAATGAGATCTACTTACATTGTGGCTAGTGGCTAATAAATTTAGGAAAGTATGGTAGGGGTACATTAGGACAATTCTACTCTAAATTTAGTTTGTGATGTTAATTGAGAGCCGTAGTTAAACTATAGTTTTATACGCAAATGGAAAGAATTGGGAAAGGCTACGCGTATTTTTAAACGTTTCAATAGGATGATGGAAAACTATTGCAGAAAGATTTATTACCTTTTTTACATACATACATGCACATTATCTTTCGTATTCTCAGAGAAGAAGTAAATGTCTTCCTGTTAATCAATTTACGTGGAGATCAGGGTAATGTATACAAGGCGTAGGACGGTCTGGGACTTTGTAGGATCAAAAGACTTTAAGCTGAAAAATTTACAAAACATCTTTTGGTGATTGAGTATAAAACTCACCTCTCATGTTTCGCATGACGTAAAGTTTCAATGCAAAAACTCATTTAATATGTAAAAGAATCTTGTTTTTCAAAGCAGCTGCTTATATTAGGCTTTTGAGTAGCACAAATATAAATATCTTTATATGAAATAAGGAATCATATTACCATTTTCTAACCTGTAATGAATTACGTTCATTCAACAGATTGAATATTTTTTTGAATTTGGCACTCCATGCAAGACAGAGGCAGCAGGCAAAGCAAGCAAGCGGCGAAAGTTTCGTATGTGCTTGCATAGTAGCAGAGTTTCCCCTTCGATATTTTCCCCCATCAGACTTCCCCATCGACACAATTCCCTCTTCAATACCCTCACTTGGCAGTAAAAATCCCAAATGTCTCATTTCTAGCAAAGTAATTGAAAATATAAGTACCATTAGATTCATGTCATTGACATTATCATTGACGCGTGGTCATCAAGACATGCACCATGCTAGTTCGATATTATTCAAAGAAAAATATAAAAATAAAGGTTGGTAAAGTCATCCAAGTATTCACGTTAAGGGACAACTTACAATACTGACTTAAAAACATAATACAGTGAATCAGAAGCGCCCGTGTCAGAGAGGGAAAATTTCAAGGGGAAAATCGGGGAAGAAAATAACAAAAGAAAGAAAACATGGAAGAGATAGCTTAAATCGTTTTGATACATATCGAAGGTATAGTATGTAAATGCTTCTCTGCGAGGAAAAGAAGACCCTTAGGGAAAGGCGGAAGGTAATGCATACTTCCTGTAAAAGGTACTTGGTGCAACAAAGGCATTTTTTTTGGCTTGTATCAATTATATGTCCTAAAGAGTACATTAAAATTCCCTTTTCTGAAAAGATGTGAGCGGCAATAGTCCCTTTGCCGGTGCTGCATCTTTCTCATCTTCGTTTTCTAGCAACTTGCTTGCCTGCGAATCAATAAGAGGGTTTCGCGCAGCAGCATATTCGCAATAGTGCGAGAAGTCTTCGATGTAGGAAATCTGCAGTAAGCAAGCGTGTCACTTCGCTGAGCCGAATATTCCGAGATCCCAACCCTAGCGTGTATGCTTTAGAGACTGTTTGCAACATATCTTTTATTTTCCCCATACGTTAAGTCAGTGCCTGCCCCGGCATAAGCAAGCAACAAAGACACACGAGTAAAGAGAAAGTGCTTTGCTTGCACCCCAACCCGTACAGATTTGCCTTAACTTTGCCATCCATAAGCCGTATCTTTATCTAAATCGAGTTTTTTGCAGTCTTTTCCATGTACACCTGATTGGGGTTTCATATATTCAAAGAAAAAACATTTTTGCTTGTGTTAGTCAGTAATCACTCTCGTTGGCTCCACGGGTCTACTACTCTATTCGCGTAAAGAGATTTTCTTTCATCAGTTAGTCGCAGGCCGGAGAGCTAGCTGTGTGTACCTCATTCATCAATCTTCTTTTCAATAAAAAAAGCATTTTCCAGCATTGCTCTAGATCCTTTGCTTACCGTTCCTCAAAGCTTCATTGAGTAGTGAACGATCGACATTATGTCCATTCTTTTTCATTCAAGTCAAGGTGAAGAATAATGCGAGTTTTTTCCTAACAACTTATTACAGTGAGTACTAATTGTTTCCCAAATTCATTCCAAAATTTTGATTGGAAAGTGAATCATTGAATTTTATTTTCGGGATTATCAGGAGATAACACCAAGTGAGAAAACCTCTTAGTGCTACTATTCACTTTTTCAATTGCTTCACGGTTCCATAAGGAAGGTAAATAAACGTTTTCCATTTTATTGTCATATGTAACTTACATAATTACATAAATGGTTGCCGATAGTGCTATGCTCTACAAATAATAAGAGGGGTGAAAAATGCAAAGTGAACGACTTGTATCCAAACAGCAGGCTGCTTTACGACACAAAATCATGCAAACATTTTACCCCTTTCAGGTAGCCTAGATGAAATCCGGAGAAAACTCAATTTTTCTGACAAATTTGAATGTACGTGTGCTTAATTAGTACGTTGAATACTCACAAGTCAAAACAAAAGCAAGATTTTCTTTTGCAACTTTTGCTTGCAACGGTGACATTAGAATCGATAAACCAATTCTTTCAAAAATGAATAAGCAGGGCGCAAAATCTTTCCTTGCTTTTCATATTGCCTCATGAAAGTATGGAATGCTTATGGATTGTGGCCGGGGGTAAATTAATTTGTTAATTTTGGTAAATTTAGGACATTAAGTTGGGAAAGACGTGACTGGGTTCTTCAGTATTTCCTCACTTTTTCCATTGGTTTTTAGAAGTCTGATAAATAAGACGGATATATTTTCTTTCCCCAATTTTTGGTAGGCGTAATTCCATGTGGAAAGACTAATGGAGAAACCTAATTCGTGATTAGAAGAAAGGCTGGCCGATTACAACGTTAAAGTCGAACCGTAGACTTGCTTAATGTATTTATACCCTATCGTTTTATGCAAGATACAATACATATGTAACACGAAAAAATCCTCCAAACTCATTTTTTCATTTGCGTCCATCTTATGTCAAAACTTGAAAGCTCTATCTTTAATCTTGACAGGCTGAGTTATCCTCTCATACTCTAATTATCTTTCAATTTCCGTTGCTCCTCTATTCACCAGTAATCCTATCAGTTAGTCTACGTTAAATAAAATCGTCATAGCTCTTAACGACTTTATTACTTACATTCCCTCGATCTTGAATTCTATAAACTGACTTGCTTGTATTAAATAAAACTTCAAAATTGGGCAAAATCGTTAAGCAATAAATTGGTCTGAAAGACGGCTACGTCTTCACCAGGAAAATCTGAATGCAAAATTGATGTCTTGTGTAAACAAAGTATTATCTTATTCTAGTGTACCACTCTTGGTTACCATAACGAATTCTCGCCGGACGAGCCTTGTCTGTCTCGTCTTTCATAAGCCTCTTTAACCACTGAAAGCCGTGCTTACCTTTTTATTGTTTTCGATATAATTTTAGCGAAAGATTTAATGTCAAAGAGAAAACGTAAACAAACAGTTCTGAATGGGAAACAATCAATGTGCTACCCGTTTTCTCCTAAATTAGAGTGGACTTAGCTACATTGTATGGCCTCTTGAAACCCACGCATATTTCTGCTTCCTATTTCGGTCTATCTGGATTTACCATTGAAAGGTGAAAGTAAATGAGGTACATTCAGCTTCACCTACATGTTTAATCACGAGACTGGAAGTGGTTCTTCAAAATTTAATGCCATGACATCCCATTCACCCTAAGTTTATCTATTTATCAGACTTTTTTCATTTATGGATGCCATACACTTTCTGCAGGACACAAATGGCAAAGTTTTAAGGAAAAAAACTAGTCAGTTTCATCATATTTGGAAGCAAACCCAGCAATAAAATGAGCATCATTTTTGCTTTTACCTTAAACTAAACTACACTGTACACAATATATTCAAAATTTAATGAAAAGATCTTCATCCTATAGTAATCATGCAAGCCTACACACGAAAAAAATGTTCAGTTTGTCCGCACTATTTATGCAGTAACAAAGTAATACAGTTGTTTTATCATCTTGGCTTCCCTTTCATAACCAACACTACTGATTCGACGACACTGGGTTTGACTATTTCTAAATTTCTCAGCCGTATTCAGTTATGTTTAATGTTGATTGCAGATATTAGTGTTGCTTAAGTATCCAAACATCGTAATAAGATATCATTTCCAATCATAAATAATGATTTAATTGGGATGATTTGTCAAATACTTATCTATTTCGGGTAGTGGAGAAAAGGTATTATTGATTCTATTATACCAACATTTTGGCTGATATTCTTTTGGTAGCTTATAATTACTTTATCTGGAAATAATTATCTTATTGAAACTAAACTGTAGATATACTGTAAGTATGTAACAAAATTTTCTGACTAAATTGAGCTCATCCTAATACCTTCTGCCAAAAATAATTGACCTTTACGTCAGTTAATCACAACAAGTTTTTGTAACAGTATCATTACACGCAACTCTTTCTAGAAAATGAGAGAAATGATTGCGGACTATTCACTGCGCTACAATAGTCTTCATCCAGCACTTCTTTTCACCGTCATCGTCGAGAGATGTACATTGATGTGAGTGCAAGTGGCAGCCCTTTAAAATCGAAATAAAAAGTCACTTGAGTTTTTCATTTGATACATAGTGATTCCGTCATTTTTATGGGCATTGTGTGGGTTTTTTTTCTCCCGTGAAAGTACAAATTCACGATTGAGCGCTCCTTGTGAACAACTTTGTTCGTAGTGGATGAATACATATATAATCAGAATCTCAGATGGTTTGTGAGCGAACGTATTATTTTTCTACATCCCTAAGATTCCTCAAATGACATAGAGTACTTGACAAAATTTTATTTTCGACCTGATCCACGCAAGGCCAACTAGGTTGACAAGTCGCAGGAATAATAGGCGTTTAATACAAATGCACAGAAAAGGTTCCCTGTCTGTAATATGTATATAAACATATTATAGTCAATATTAGTTTATCGTGTTTTTGGGCCAATTGAAGTCTCTATGGTACCATTTTGTTGTTTTTCAATCATCTATCCTCATCGATTTTATTTATTTTTCGAGAGAAGTGTACTCATCTCGAAAGTTTCTAGTCTGGCAATAGATTCAATATACCCTCGAGTTAGAGATCTTACATATATGTGTGCGATAGCGTTAAAATGCGTCGTAACGTAATGGAAATTGAAGAAAGTATTTGTTACCTCGATCCCTAAATCTTTTTACGTAGAGACAAGTGCAGAATGAAGAGAAACTACCATTTCTAAAAATAGGTATCTCCAAAGCATAGTTTTCTTGTTTCCTATTTTACTTTCAATATTTTTTTCCTTGTCGAAAATGTGTAACAAAATCAAGAGAATTGTAGCACTAGAATGTGGGTTGTTCGTGACAGAGGTAGTAGCTTCTGGTGAAGAATAGTCAGAGAGTAAAACAGATAGCTTTCATTTATACTAGCTTCTGTTATTGTAGAAACTGTATAAAAACAGCAAATTCCACGTAACCGGGAGTCTAGGAATGTAATGTAAGTAAAGCCTGAAAGTTACTAGCTATTACATTTACGAACAGGAGCCACGTAGTTAATGCTCCATAGGGAGACCAACATCAGTAAGAGAATCGTTGTATTTTTGAACATTTGCTCAAACGAACATAGTCTCAGCATTACCAAAGAATTCTTGGTAGAATAAAGAGACTAGGAAGCGAAGAAAGCATACAGTTGTGTGGTACAGTGGTGTGGAGTTGAGCCGAATTTACCTCGAACACAGGCTTATTTTACCCATGAAGAAGGAATATGTGTGCATTAGACGAAGAAAGCATTAGAAATGTGAGGGAGTGAGACAAAATAAGAGAGGAAAGCAAAAGTGCACTTGTAAAAGCCCATAACCGAGAATTCCATTGAAAATTCTCTCATCTCACTTTCTCTTGCTTTCCTTTTACTTTCCCTTAAATATATATGTATGCGTACTCTTCTTTTTTCATGCTAATACATGGATTGATACCAGTGCATGACTATAAGAACTATATTCACGAGAAAACGAAAAGGGTTGAAACCTTTCCCCCTTATACAACATTAAAACTTGGTAAAATAGGTGGTAGTATAGATTCTTTCTTTAGGACGTAGTGTAGTCAAAGCCATTGTATTTTGCTGTATGTATAAAGTAAGGAATATATAAAAGTGGTGCCTGTCGACAGCAAAGAAACGAAAAAGTTAGTTTCATACTAAAATCCCCAAATCAAAAAAAGTCTTTTTGTTAGCAAGAGGTTTCTACTTGCTCCACGGTTGCTTTTTTGCATCTGCCTTAGTGCTCGATACTTTCACTATCACGGCCATTCTAGCTCTCACCTCAATATTAGAACACTGCTTTCCTTCTACAACTTCCTTTTGTACTAAGTTACGGTGCATGTTACAAGAATTTATGTTTATTTCTTACCGAAATACCAATTGCATTCGCATACAGAGTAGTTATTGGTTATACTCTGCTTGGCGTTGTATGAAGAAAATGCAAATCGTTTCCCAAGGGTTGTACTATTCTAAGCTTGTAATCAATTTCTATGTCAATAATAAATAATTTTCTAAATTTAATTTAAAGAAGCGTTGCTTAAGCTAGTGTAAACAACGTAATTGAATCATTCTATGAAAGATTTTCTGAACAATAGTTGCAGATCTTTTGGGGGGTTTTTCGTCTGCAAACTTTCTGGTTAAGTATAGTATTCCTGTGAATACCAAATACGGCTTTGCGGTTGATACATTTTTTCACTACTTTTAAATGTATCAACCAGACGAATTAATAATGAGGACATTGAGTTCGAGTGAACGTAGAAAACACTGTCAGTCTTCCCAGCAAAATATGAATTTATCATTGGTTTATTGAGCTACAGTGGCAATATATCATCGTAAAGTTTTGACATGGATTAACATCTTACTTATCCTCCAGACTTGAAACACAGTTTCAACGATATACTCTTGCAAGAACAGGTTAAAAAGAGATATATCTAAACTAAGGCAGTACATAAACCCAATGGTACCTATATCTGAGGAAATGGCTGTGTTTGGAGGCTTTCATTTTTTTTCATACAACTTAAGTACGACTCTACGCGAGTTCCAAAAATGATGCCTTGAACCTAGATAATTTCAGAGAATAATAATTTGGAAGGTTTATTTATTTATTTATCACAATCACGTAATTTATGCTAAATCTTTGAGGAACATAAAGAAATAACAATGTTGAACATTATATTAAACTATTAAATATTAAACTTTTATTGCAATGTTCTAAATATAAATATTTTGTACATTACGTCAAATTGGGAAGAGTTATTCAGATACAAAATACAATATACTCATATTCCGAACAATACATTCATGCATCTCTTCCACACAAATAGCATATAAATGTTGTAGCTACGCATGAGACTCTGGAAAAGAATTCGTACTTTCTAAGATAGTACGATTTCAAGAACGAATAATATACTAAATTCGACATACATTATATGTATGTACATATCTATGTATATAAGTATACACACATATTCAAAAAAAAAAAAAATGCAAACAAATGTACACGGATTCGCTTATCCCAGTAAACTGAAGAAGAGTATCAGGGAGCATTATGAAACCCTCAAGTGCTCCAACATGGAATACCATAGCTTATAAGGCCTCCGTATAGTAAAAGAGAAACCAAATGGTTATGTAAATAGAAAGGCGGCAGTATTGACGTCATGCAGGCCTCCCAACTTTCAGTTAGTTCGTTTCAATATACGACGTCACTGATTCCATCCAAATGCTTTTCTCATCACTTTTTCCAAGAGAAGAAATACACAGTACGCTCCATTCAGTCTTCTTTCTCCCTATAACTTTCTCCATGCACGGGCTCATGCAATAAAGTCGTGTCAAAATGGGGAAAACAGAACTGCCAAGAACCATGTTTTGGGAGAAGTGGAAAGAAACCCAATTTTTTCTTAACCTAATATGTTATTAGTACAACAACAAACTGTTGGGATCACGCAGAGCCCACAACGAAATAATTCGATCCGTCCGTATTTTTCATGTTTTCGGTAGAAGTTTTAGGTTTAGTAAGAAGTACGGGAAATGGGGAAAGAAAATATTTTTAGATTGAATAAAAACTCAATTCAAACATATGCTTAATATAATTTGTATGTTTGGAGTGGTGTTTCATCCGATTGACAAAACACCGATTTAATGAAGTATGGAGAGAAAGAAACCTTAAACTGAATCAGAATCCGCTAAAGTATTCTTTACTACGATAATCAAGACCATATGAAAGAAACTCTACACCACGATGGTAACGCAGCGACCGATGACCAAAACACAATTTCAATGACATATACAATCCCCATACAATTTCCTCTGTTCAATTCATTCATTTTGTGCATCATTTGGTTCATTGTGATAAAATCTGCGGAATTTATTGTAGCTTGAACAACACACAGTGAAATTAAGGAAGCCGAACTTTCGAGTTGTCTACGTATTTTATTCGTATTATCAGTCAAGTTTCCATGTTCACACGTTATGCAATATTTGAAAGTGTTAATAGCTCGTTTTACAAAGCCTGAGCCTGCTTATGGTTTGTCAATTGTAAGTTCAGTGAGATATGTCATTTCAGGATAATTCTCGTGCATGGTCAAATTAAAGCCCATTCAAAGGCAGGAGGAGCACCTGGTTTACTAGACACTTGTAGTTAGTCAGCAGTTGAAGCTTTGTTGCTAGCGGCATTTCTTGCTTGCTAAATCAATGTTTCCCTCTGGTAATTCCGTTATCCTTAGTTTAATCAACCAGAGCTTTGTGATCCTAAATATTGATTGCAAATTACACGCAGTTCCTCTTTAAGCTTATTTGATCTTTTCCAGTTTCCAGTTTTTTACATTAATACTAAAATTAGTAAAGATTAAAAGAACCGCTTGAGGCAAAAAGATCATTTGATTAATTTATGCCAAATAATTCCAACCTAGCCGAACAGTATTTCGTACACTACATGCGCTGATTTGCACTTGAGTTGCACTTGAGTTGCTTCCTTTAGAAAATGCAAACTTTTTTATTTACTTTGTTTGGTTTTCATCATCAGAAGCTTAGAAATCTTCTGCTTAGTTCATTACTTGGTAGCTATAGTTTTCTTTCCAGCTTTGTGAACAACCCTAAATTACGAAACTACTTCCGACTTGGTGGTCTATTGGATTTCATGAATTTAAAATTTCTCCTAATGAAGAACTGGGTTGGCTTTCGATAAATCAATGGTAATGTTTTGTCTACATGAAACATAGAAAAGGGTGAAATTAGTTACAAGTGGTTCCAAAATATTTAGTTCTTAAAATACAATGTTTTCACTTTCTCTAACTGGAGAATATAAGCAAGCGTATTAGGAAAAATAAAACACATATTTTCATGAAAAATACACAGAATAATAAGAAGAATTTATATTAAATGAATTTTAATGCAAAGGAAGAATGTAACTTTTGTAGTAAATGTATGTGTTATGTGGTAGTGGGATGAATGGGATGATATGAAATTGTGACACAAAAAATTGCTATCGTACTTTTTAAATCCCGAAAAACAAGCTTGGTATGTAATACAATTTTAATTCGTACCTAAAGTATTTCCCCCGGAATATTCGTTTAATCTTTTGAGCATAACTTAAAGCATATGTATGAAAACTTCGAGTGCTTTACCTTGTTAAACAAATACGACAACATAAGCTCATTTTGTAAGTATTTCCTCTACGGTCGTGCGCTTGAACTTGGTCCGTGTCATGGAATAAATTTTTCTTTCCTGTTTGATCCTTCCTCTCCAAATACAACTCTGGTACTTCACTTCTGGTAGTAATCAATATACCGTAAATCTTCTAAGGATGTCCCGGTAAACTTTTGCAAAATCGTTGAAGCCATCTGGGTACCATCTTTAGAAACCTGTCGAGCTTTAGATGCCGACATTCATTAGAAATTTAGCGATGTATTCATTCATTCCACATTAATTTTTAAACTGAGGACCTGGATTATGTTCGAACGACTTGAAGCAAGGAAGACACAAGCAGCAAAAGCTGTGCAATTAAAAAGAACATGTAATATCTTGCTGACGAAATGGTTTCTCAAAGATGAAAATTCTAACGCCCTCTGTATTTACTCAAAATGAGTGACATATTGATAGCTGCAGCTTGTAAACGCTGATTTAGGCAAAAATATATATCCTATGAAAGTAAAGTGTCCTCACGCTTTTGCAACGGTGAGTCTTTTTGCCGAGTAAACTTAAAGCTGATCACAACGTTGGAGCACCTTTGGAGGAAATGTTCGTGAGATAAAAACATCCTGGAGAAGCTTTTGTCTACCAAACAGCCTTTTACTTAACATTTTCGTATTTTATCCAACTCTTAGAAAAAAAGTTGTGAAAATCTGACGTGCCAATCAATCACTGTTTTTTTAAATTTATCTTTCTATGAGCGTGGGGGAACTATGAACTTCAGGGGAAAGCGTGCTATCTATGAAAAATATCATGCTATGAAAACCGGGTCAAGAATAAGAATAGGATTTCTCTCCCTATTTTTACGGCAAACCACTCGAGACCACAGAACACATCTTCGAAACAAATCAGTTTTTTACCTAGCTAAATAGTTCGACGAGGTTAGCTAGGAAACCATGAAACCATATGCATCCGTATTGATGCAGCTTCGAGGTACTTTTAAAGACGAAGTGATTCATGCGGGATTCCGATTCTCGGAAGCCATTCCATTTTACTTTTCATAAAAATCTTAATTGCCAGCTGAGAACCTAAATTGTTATTATCACACTTACTGTGTGTTTGAACAAAAATGGCAATTTTGATGAAAATATGAAACGATACCTTTGGGTTTAAAGTGTGAAATGCTTCAACAAACATACGATGCAAAAATTCCAATAGACGAACATTTTGCCAAACAAACATGTTCAACGTACATAACATACATTCTGCAAAACCTTGCCTGCAATCTGTTAATAAAAACGATACATTTTTTATCCATGTTGCAAACGATAGGTTCTTTTTTGTGAATTCTTGCGAGAAATTCTAATTTAATAATTTCGATAAATCCCCAATTCGAAATTTTTATCAGTTGTTTTTCAGTGAACGGTAACTCCAAATTCAAATCTGAATTTTTCATATGCAAAAACCCCTATTCTCATATTTTTTCTGAGTTTCTCGAAGCTATACACGAGAATCACGATAAATGATTTTCCCATGTATTCCTAATAGAGAAATACTACCCCAAAAGTAATTTCCCCCCAGGGGGCAAACCCTTTGACCGATTTTGCTGAATTTCAAAAGGGTACTTACCTATACCTCTGCACACCTGTCTACCGGATTTCAG
>JAANSQ010001460.1:0-15062 GCA_036850885.1 Lepidocyrtinus dapeste
TCTTAGAAGTCTGATATTCTTGAATCTTACATGCCATTTATGTGGTCATTCCCTTGTCAGCATTGTAGAACTCTATGCCTGAGTGACCTTATTGCTACTTTATTAAAATTTCCCGGTATTAGTGTTCGTTGACGTCTTTCGATTCCTTGAAACATTTAAGGAGGAAATATTTATAAGAAAAATTGCTTTGTCCACCTATCAGCCATGTAAGGCTTGTGTTAATAGGCACGCATTCTAGGGTAATATAAAAAAGGTGAACTTTCAGTTTTGCGCGGATGAACTCTTGACATGAAAAGCCATAGGGAATAAAAGCAGTAGTGTTCTGTTGACAAAGGAAGTCAATTGAGGAGGATATTGGAAACAAATGATAATTTTTTGGTATAGTTTTAGCTTTGCGTCATTCATTTGTTGAGTAATAAAGCTCTAATGAAATACATAAGGGCACTCGTGCGTACTTTCACTGAACAATATCTGCTCCTCCGTGAAATTTGAGCGAAAAAGGCAAGGAGAGCTACGATAAAAGTGGGTTGTTTTTCATGTTTTCTCTAGTAAATGACTCTACTTCCCTTTAGCATTAATCCGACTTATTAAAGCTTGAGAATTAATCAAGACTGAAGGCTTTAGTGTTTGCTAAAGGGAAGGGAAAATTCCTACAGAAAAATCGAACTTTGCTCCCGGATTCGACCAACAAAAATGTTCACAAGGGCGGAAGGGTGAGGAGGAAGCGTGAGTAAGAGAAAAAGTGTCATGAATAGAAAAAAGGGCACGTATTTCTTTACTTTTTCTTTATTTCTTGTACTTCTCAAAAGATTCCAAGCTTGAATTAATCAACTGTGTTCAGACCCACGCAATTTTCTCTCTGATGTAGAATTGGTTTACTGTTACGATGGTTTAGAAATCCTTCCCAAATTAGAAATCTGTTTACTTCATAGAATCTCTTTCTGAATCTGATGGAATCCATAGCCAACCTTACCATATGTATGCATACGCGTGACAAAATCACTAAAGTAGTCTAATAAAGGTAGTTTATATTTTCCATGAGAGCCTAAAAATTGACTTACTGGGTAATCGAACCTTAGTTTCCCAACAAGCTTCACTTTCAGCACGAGCCCATTAACTTTTCCCTTGTAACCTCAGCATGGAATCATTAGAACGGAAGCTCAGAAGTAAACACAGGATCAAAAACAAAGCCAACGCTCTTTCTTCGTCTTCCGTTCATATTTTTCGTATTTTCTTTTCAAGTGAACAATTTTTTTTTACTTGAGCGACTTATTTTTATTTAGTTACAAGTTACTTTCCCCGTCTTGTCTATGAGTATGAGATGTTGACACGAATTTCGTCCTGGGAGATAAACATAAAGAGGTGAATATTATGTAGTAGTTCATGCCTCATAACAATAAAAACGGTACAGCATAGCAAGAAAAATATTTGTAGTAGTCTCCTCCAGAGATAAATTTTTACAGTTTTTTCTTCGAGTCTCAAACGAGTTGAGGAATGCACGAATGCATGCAAGTAGAAAGATTTTCCTCCAGCCGAAAATAAAAATTCTTGTACTCACTTTCTATGAAACATAGAAATAGTTTTTGTTTCGTTCCATTTTTTTTTTGTTTGCTAATGATTTCTCATGTATACATTGTTATTGTGAAACTGGATGAAAGAAACTTTTCCGTGGTAACAAGAGGGGGGAGAGAAAAAAAAAACTTTCAAGAGGAAATTCTTTTCTTGCTGTGTATAGGTATGTATGTGTACGAATATTTCACCATGACGATATTCAATTACTCTTTGACATTAAACAAGTAGGAAATTTTTTTCTGTCTCAGGCAGTATCTACTTTTTTTCATCCTTCCTCTAAACCCATTTTTCGAGTTTTCTCCTAAAAAAAACTGCTTTGAAGAAAATTTGTTTGTTTAGTGATTTCTTGTTGCGTAGATGAAACGGTTCAATTTGAATATCACAGGTTAAACAAGGAAAAAAATGGGAAGGAGACAATTGTTCAATAAAAAAAAGCATACATATGTTATTTTAAGAAAGAGTGAGCATGAAAAATGATTTTGTATTATAGCATCTTCCTCCGTGCTCACAATTAATGCGAATGTTTTTAAGATGAAAAACATGTACATGTAGAAACGGCCTCCTTTTGTATTCACTTCATGCATCCTTTCATCTCAAATTGCGTTACGCGTGAACTATAAGCAAACAGTATTAATAATCTCACGACGGAGGAAAAACTTTTTCCATGTCAAGTATGCAAACCTTATGAAATTTGAGAAGAAAAAAACGTGAAAATAAAGTTGTTCTTTGTAGTACGATATTGGAAATAAAATCAAAACTCTTTTCAAACTCATTCCTTGACATGCATAGATCGATGGATCTGTAGTAAAACGTATGGAGGAAATAGCGCTGCTACGCTTACAGGAATTTTTCTCTTTAGAGAAGGACAACCTTTAAAGCTTGGGCCACACCAAATTTCATCATCATTCATGAATCCCAGCTAATATATACATAGTGACAAGATGATGGAGAAAAGGAAAGCATAATATTATTTTAGATTTTCTTCTCTGCCTTTCTCGCTCTCATCTTTTCCCGGATTTTCATTCGATCCTTTCATTCATGAAGAGGAAGTGAAAGGCTTTCCCATCAAGAGCATATTTTTATTCATGCCTCAAGTAAAAGAGATTGATCTAAAGGACTAAGGACAAGCACATTATTACAAGCGACTGGCTAAATTCAAGTAGAGAAACATTCCTCCTCAGATATTTCATAAACAGCAGCACGTTCTCTACTTAAATCCACTACATAGGAGCAATATAATAAAGCATATCTTCAAGTAAATCTCTTTCTATCCAGTGGTAGCAATAGGGAAAAAATCTTTTCCATGAATCGAACCAGGCGAGAAGTTTGGTTCAGTGAAAATCTGAGGTTTTACTTGACTCAACCAGAAGCGAATAAATAGCAGAGAAGAGAGTGTCGACTCGACTAAAAACGTCTTGGTTCACTGGTTTTCCACCACATTGCCCACAACGCTGGAGCACTACCAATACCAATGCTATTTCTATATGGGTGCGGATGAATGGATTTATTAGATGTTTTTTAATGCAATAAAAATCCTTGTGCTTCTATGTTTCTTCAAGTTTATGATATTATGAGTGCACTGCTACTCCTGTTGGCCATTTCCACACCGAAAATAAATTAAAACACTTTCGAGTCGCTGTCTTAGCCTAAACACTGACTCTTGGGAAAGAAGAGGAAAAGGTGCTTTACCTCCAAGGCATTTTACCTTAGGCCTACGAATGGCAACCTATTGAATTACATAAAATGTGTAGATATTTTCATAACGCTACGCTGCCAATTTCAATGGCTTGGCTTAGCCTCGGACTCCTTTTTTCCTCCTTTATAAAATTCTAGAGCAATGTTATATAATCTAGAGAAGAATGAACAAGAGGTCTTAGGTCTTTTTCTTCATATCATCATCAGCCTGATATGCTTTGCGAAGAAAGGAGAAGAGCTGAAAGAGAACAAGGGGCTTCTCTGGAGCACAAGGAAAGGAAGGAACATGGACTCGGTCGTCAGCTGTTGTGTGTATCTCCTCCGCTGCTGTTTCCTGGCTGTCTTTCTTCCACTTTTTTTCTCTCATCCTGAAAAACGCGTTGTAATACAAACCGCTCAAAATAAATAAATAGTTTTTTTTTTATATTGTTGTGCAAAAAAATAAATAGTTTTTTTTATATTGTTGTGCAAACTGAAAAGAATGGTTGTGTTGTGACTAACTTCAGTGAAAGTGAGTAAGTACGAATGTAAGTGTAAACACATACCTGGAATGCTTCACTACTTAGGTAAATGTTATTAGCTAGACAGACAAGAGCTGCATCTTATTCCTTCCGGCTCAATCATTCGTAAAGTAGAAATGGAAACGAACTTTTTCCCCGAGTGATACATGTGTTCCGTGAGAAAATGGAAAGTGGTTTGCTTCACTACTTACAACGCATTTTTCCTACCTAGCTATTCTTTCGGAAATTGGAAAGGAAATGAGATAATTAAAGTCTAAACTTTACTCAGAAAATTGGAAGTAGTTTTGTGGTTTGAAAAAGAGGATTTTGTTACTGAATGTGGAGCAATCATGGTTCTTGTAGCTTTGTACAGTGGTCGTCAACTGATTCCAGTGTGTACGGTAGTTATTCCAATGTCTAAAATAGATGAATTATGATTGCATGAGGCTGGTCAGTACAATGGAGGAAGAGGATGAAAATGCCGAAGTAAGTAAAACATCATTAAACTTTGACCATTTGTTTTTGTTTTGTTTCCTTTGTCTGAAGCGTCGAATTTAGAACATGTGATTTGACGAGACTTCCAGGAATATTTTAGGAAAGGACAGCATTCGGACGAATTGATAGAAGGCTCATGTTTGTTTTCTTTCCAATTTCATTTAAAACCCAGCTCTTATAACCGCCACCACCAACATCCTTTATTAGCCCTCACGACTCACTCCTACTAGAATTGAGCTTAAGCTTCTGCGAATTGACACTAGCCCTGGGCTTTGAGGCTTCCTTCCACAAAAATGTAATGAGCATAATAGGGTCAATAAAATCAATTCAAGGGCTTTTATTTGTTTGCTACTACGCTACTCTGGACACTAGAATTGGTTTTGATGTAGGCGAGAAAATTAAATTGCTGGAAATACCGAGCTTGATATACATACTATTTGAGAAGTATGAAGTTTACCGACTACACTTTAAGTTATCTGTAAAGTGCGATGGAACTCAAAATTCAACTCAATTTAAAAGTCAAGCAAGTGTCAAACAAACTTAAAAGTTTCGGTCTCTCAGGAATAAGTACTAACGGCATAATCACAAGCCCTAGTCGACTTTCTCAGGTCTTCCGTTTTTCTCTTATTCGCAACATTTTTTTTAAAGCAGATAGATGGATCATGCATCATCATGCACCATGTTTCAGTTGCAGCTAATAATATATTTAATTTTAGGAAATAAATATACATAAGAGTCATATTATGATATGACGTTACACCATTTCATTCAGTGTCAATTAGCAAGAGATGAAAATACTATGCCTTGTGCCTTACACAATAAATGTACAACATACCGTCCGTGTTTGTATTGGTTATATTGTCTTTAACATTACATGACTAAACAAGCTTTATTCTCTAAATACCCCAAAAGACTAATAGGGTAACGTGGACTGTTTGACTCTTCCGCTTTTTCTGCATTTCTCCTCTAACTTTGAATCTCAGTTTTTGGTAACGACTAAAACTGTTTATTTACGATAAGTGTATTTGAAATTTGTTTGTTATGCACAGCTTAGCACAGCAAAGTCGGAAGTAAAGGTTAAGGTAATTGGAATTTGCAGATGCTTTGTCAACAGCAGTACAATTACTTACTTGTTTTTAAAGAAGTCATCTCTAGAACTTTCTTCACTTAAGCCAAGTTTCTACACTTCAGGGTAGTTGAATCGTGTGCCCAGTGCTTTGAAGGTAAGTACTTACTCCATGGCACTGGGACACATGCAATTTATCCGTGTCTAGTTAAGTCTACGTTTGTAGTAGTTATTCCTTTACCAGTAAGTATATGCACCCAATGCAGAAGGAAGCATAAGTTAACAAAATAACTCAACTATTATCCACGTCGAAATATTGACTCGAAGTATTGTCATGCGTCATCATGGTTTCATATCTTTCAGAAGGTTAGAATTTGATTGATTTATGTTGTGTTTATGTTGATGTCTGGCTGTAAAATACATTGCAGTATTGTTCGGGTGTAAGAAACCAATGACAAATATCATGTCTATTTGTTCAGCCTGCCCAAAAGACGTGATTTTTACTAAAAATGTTGCAACTGGTTGCGTTGGCGAGAGTCCTTCTTCGTTAAGAAAATCTCAAAAGATAATCATGATAACACCTAAGTACATAATTGCAGCTGAAAATATATTGGGTGAAATCTGCAATTAACTTTTGCGAGTAATAGATTTGCTAATAATGAAATAGATAATTACTCATCCCAAGCAAGAACAGTAAATGTTTTATTGAATCAACAGCTTTTTCTTCATTCTTATAGCCACACACATATACCTGACATGTTACATCAATTTACAGAAAAAAGTTCATTTTTATTTGCAAAAGTTCCTCAAATAGCAAAAACTAGTGGTGGTGCTGACCGTGTCTACGTTTTTCTGTCCATCTTCCCTTCGATATGGGATTGGGTGGTAGTAATGGAACAATACTCATCTTGTTAGCAGTTTCCCTTTCACTTCCACATTTAAATTTTTATATAAAATCTACCCATAATTGTATTGTTTCATAGGCGTTCTCAAAGTTTAAAAAACATACAAGAGTGAGCAAACCCCTATCATTTTCATTCATATCGACTTCTAAAAGAATAAAACTTGCTACACTAAAAACGAGCAGAGGAAGATCTCAAGATGGAAAACAAGATTCACTTTTTTCATTAGAGCAATTATTTACAGTTTTTATCATGTTATTATTAATGTAACTATCCTCTTCATCCTCGAGATTATCAATGATGAGATGAAAGATAGGAAACAGAGATAAGCACATTCTCCCCTCAAATAGGAATAATGTAGTCAGAACATAATCCATTTCCCTTTGGCGTAATCAAATCTTCTATAAATTGAATTGATAAAATAACGCTATAATAGTAAACGTGTAGGCGGTTTTGAACAAAGACGAAGTCTTTACTCATCTTACCCATTACATACCATTTTTCTCACTTATTTTTTTACACCTACTATATTTGCTAATATTAATGTTGGAATTATGAACGCATAAATTTCAAGATTATCATTGATGTCTGCTATGCAATTCGTTGGCTGCTTCGTTGCGCTCATATCATCCCAGCACGCGCGCCTCTAACTCTCTTTAAGCTTCTGCATTTTTGTCGACATTGCAATTGTAATCGTAGTCAGTAGAGCATGTACGCGTTTTTTTTCGCGAGGCAGTGGCCTATATATTTTTCAAAGGAATTCAAGTGCTTATTCTTCATAAACTGCTTCTAGTACTTTCATTTTCGTTTTCACGTCCATGTAATCTTATTTTAGGGGTGGTGTGTGGCACAGTCCTATCTTACACTTTAGGCTATTTTTTCACTTTTTCTTAAGGAGGATGATGTGATGAAGATGAGTTTTTACGTGTTGCGTGGGGTGATTCGATCCATTGTTCCTAATTTGTTATGAGGAAATAAGTACATGCGATTTTGCATGTTTTCAAATAACTACATCTTATCGTCCCTATGAAAATGATTTTCAGTAGTTTTCACTAATATTTATAAAAATTACGAGACGATACTATATGCCTAACTATTTAAGCTTAAGTTAATTTAAGATTGCTAAAAAGGTTTCATTAGACGAATTTGTTAGGGCAAGGGGCTCAAATTATTTAAGTTCTGTTGGTACACTTTAAAAAACTTTAAATCTAGAAAGTGAATTGAACAATTGTTGAAGTTGTGTATTTTGCAACAGAAATTAATGTGTTTACATGTACTTGTATAAAATGTCACTTTTATCGAAATCTCATGCCATATGTGGAAATGATGTTTAAAAAATTAAAGTCTAAGCATGTATCGTGAAATTGAATACTTTTCACATTTTCCTTGGAAATCCTCCAATATTTTCATGTAAGTTGTAATGCGTGTAAATATGGTACCCTCTTTCGGGCTTTTAGCATCAGTCAACCCAGATGATTTAATTTAGCTTAAAAGGTGCATTATGCTGGAATAGTAAAATGTATGGCGCACATCTAAAAAAAATTGCGGCTGAGTAGATTTAAAAGGATTTAATTGAATTCTAAAATTCTAGGAGCATAGCTTGAGCAATACTACAGAACACCTTTGGCGTATGTGACACCCCAGCCAATACATGTACGGAAATTTAGCATTTATCCTAGTCCTAAAATTTATTGCTTTACCGCATTCATTTACAAGAGGTAAAACCCGTAGTTAATGTGATTGACGTAATTCGTTGAAATGGATTCTATATTTGTCATTGGATAGACTTTAAGGGATGCAGTAGGTTTGTTCGCTGATACAACTTAAATTGCTAAATCGGATATGTGGTTTTACTCTGCAAAAATGTGTACTTACATCCATTTCATGCCATGGCTTAACCATCATCATCCTTGGAAAAATGTTTCAGGTAAAGTGGTATATATTTTGCATCACTGCATAAATTTCCATGAAATGCGTAAAGCATAAGGAGTGATGCAATCATTCGAATATTTTTTCTTTACATTGCTCACTACTACTGATTGAATTTAAGATGTGGTACGTATTTCCTGCTTTTTAAGATTCGCTCGAGATAAACTTGGAGCAATGTCGAGTGTCATAATCCAAAAGTACAGTAAGTAAAAATACCAAACTCTGATAAAAGTTATCCTACCTAATCATCCTCTCAGCGTAACATTTTGCATACAAATTTAGTTCCCATTTTTATCAGTTAATAAAATACACTTGAATGGTGCAGCTCCATCGTAAATTTTCTCTAAGAAGTGAAATCTCTTTTCTGAAAGTTTGACTTTGGTCTATACTTATACTTCAGTTCATGCTTGAACTCTCAATATAATCACGAATACATTTGGCCTGGTATTTTCCGTTAGGTTTGTCAAGCATGAATTTCCTCCCTAATTCTCCTTTACATTTGACAGTTGTTAGTATCCAAAAGGCACGAGACCACGCATCCGCATTCATCTCCTTGTACGGCGTTATTTTCAACGGAAATTGATTACTTACCAATACCAATGCAGATCATCAGTGAATGCTTTTCTTCTAATTTTCTGTGTGACTGCGTCTACATAATTCTGCAGAATTTGCTAATAACGTATTGCACACGCCTATTCGAGCTCAGCTTACACCGTTGTTTCCCGTCCAATTTGTCATGTTCATTACTAAACTCCTACCCGAAATCAAAAATAAGTACACCTGCAGTCAATCACACAAATTTCCATTTTCCCCTACGAAAGATAACAATTTTTATTCACTTTATTTAGTTTTTCTTAATCAGCTTTTGGTAAATTAAAAATAACAGCGTTGCCTAAATTACACTCATTTTGGCAACCTGAAAACTCCATATACTGAAAAACCGTTTGTTTTAGTTATTTAATAAGGAGGATTCCAATATTTACTACAAATATTTGCAAGCGATTAGAGTTATAATCCCGCCAGTACTATTTATCATAAGGCAGATGTAAAAAAGATTAATTTTGACATACTCGTTGGGATAAAATTTGGGATGTTTTTCCTCAAGAGCAGTTACAAAAACGCTCCTAAAGGATTCTCAGAGTTGCTAGAAAATATGAGCAATAAAGTGCACAAAAACAGTTCTTTTTTTGTTCAAAGAGAAAAAAAGCATATAACACAAAAGCTTGAAGACATTACCAAAATAGCGTAATCATAATCATCATTAGTTGGAACCATGTGCTCTGTCTTGCACTCAATCCTCTTTTTTACATCAGCAGAAAATGAGCTATTAAGCTACTTGACTCAAACTCTAAAGTAAACAAATGGACGTAATAAAGAAACCCAAAGATGAGTTTTTGTTAATGTGAGAAAGCATTAGAAAAGGGATTAAACAGCATTGTTTACACTGCAATATATTTTTTTTGCTTGATATACAGTTCCGGAAAAATGTTATCGTGCAGCATACTCTCAATTATTTTACTCCATGTATACGATAAAAAATCATAATCATAGGAATCAATAACGTACAGATAAGACTTCCACATCTTTACACTTGTATAATACTTTCTGTGTAGATAAGAGAGAGATTTCGTTGCGAGCTTGACTTGGCGAAAAGAAATGCTTTTGGGAATTTTTATGGAGATTATGTTTAGCTTCACTTACGCTGTTGTTTCAATAGTTTTGATGATTGAGGGAATGAGATGAGACTATCAAATTTTGAAGTGGTATGGAAAATGAAAAAACAGAGGGACGAGAATATGCTTACAATTACAAGTGATTCATACTTCATGCATGCAACGTAATCTAAATACTCGTATTCACTCTTGACTGTTTTGTGGCAAGATGTAGTGTTATCTGGCATGCTACGCAATGCAATTCAATCCAAATTTTTAATCCAAAATATGTAACATTTATTTTGCATGTGAAGCAAACTTAAAGTATAGAAAAGAATCGTATCCATGATCAATGTCTAGTGGATAGTATGTGATGATGATCAAGATAATAGTTTTGTTTGGATGATGATTATGCGGCTTTGACTATGGTTCTCGTTTTACTTACTCATTCCACCGAGCTGCAAACTGTTTGCTCCTCTCAGTCCGCTCAGCTCAACAGAAAGGTTCTCACAAGAGCAACATCAAGCCAAGCTACTAAGGTAATGGACTGCTTTGCCTAGGCTATTCGTAAAATGCTTTGCGTGTCTGCCTGACGCTTCGCGAAATAAAAATGTGGTTAAATCCATTTGTATCTGTAAGTCACCCTTTCAGTTGCCATCTAAGCCGTGGAGAGCGGTGAGCAGGTAACAGAGCAAACCAATTTTACAACAGGTGCAGATGTCGTAGAAATATAGTGTTTACTTTGGTGTGCTGGGTGCAGTGACAAAACGTTGGTAGGACAGTCGTTGTGAATGTGACCCTTCTGGATTTATTTTTATTTTAGAGTAAAGTTAGTGCTTTAAATGTTTTCAATATTAGAACAGTTTTAAATCTTGAAGATTTCAAGTTGCTGTAAAGTAGATTTTTTATGGTTTTGTGTTTTTTCCGCTTTTTGTGGCTTTCCAGCATCGTTTACTTTTTGACATGCATGTGCGAGCTAAATAAAAAAAACGTTCAGTTTGGTTTCTTTGTTTGAATCAAAATTAATTTTTTGTTCTGTGGTCGAGTGTTTTTCTAAGATTATTGGTAGAGACGCGCTAGATTAAACAAAGCTTTGCTTTTTGTTCTCGTCTGTGAGAAAACCCAATGCATGGCATGACTGCTGTTGACGGAGTAGATGGTTTGAAGTATTTAAAAAGATAGTCGTCCGTTTATATTTGTTCCTTTAGTTTTTGTGCCGCTTCCAGTAATAAATTATTTGGCGGTAGTATGTATGTATCCCTGAATTAGTTTGCGGCAATTCCCTTTTCGAAAATAGTATGTTTAGCTTCTGGAATTGAGTGAGGCAATGTGTCACCCTTCTCGTTTTCTTTTGATCTTTTCAGGTTTCATCTACTCACGAATATTTGAGGTGACATCGATACGGAAACGTAAATAAAATTAGCTGAGGTTGTGCTTCTTCCTAATTCCATAAAAACTCGTGATAATCGTTGCATAATCGTCGTTAGTATCTTTTGTAGTAAAAAAATGTGATGATAAAAAACAACTAAATTGAAAGGAAGGGGAAAAAAGTATCGGGTCGGAAAGAGAAAGGAAGTGGAGATCAGTGGTGTATCTGCTGGTGGTGGCAGCTGGGGAAATAAAAAAGGAAAACTTTTTGACAGACTTGTGAGAACAGTAAAACAGTGCTGCGTTATAATTTCCTCTGTAATCTAAAAGCCGGATTTAGTTGGAAGAAGTTAAGGGAAAAGCTTTTTTTCTTCTTGTTGGAGACCACACTATCACCCGCACCACTACCACCATTATGGGAACTAGAACAAGCTGTGCATTGCCAATCAATCAAAACTGAATGAGTCTCTTTAGAACTGTTTTGATGGGTTCGTCTCCGCGGAAATAACGTCCCCGCTGGAGACCAAGTAATGAACAAAAGAGAAAGGAAATGATGAGAGTTTCATCATTTCATCGTTATCCTAAGGAACAGAAAAAGCCAGCAGAACACATAGTCGGAGTTTTGGTAAAAGGGAGAAATATCTCATGACCACAACATCAAAAACTAAACTTTAGACAACGTAATAAAAACAGAACAGTTCAGGAAAAGCAGGTAAATGTGGTAGTAAAAAAGCCCTCTTGTTTTTATTCAAACACCTAGTAGCTTCCAGCTTAAAAAATTTTTTTTGGAGAGCATGGCGAGTGTCCAACTACAGAAAAAAGGAACAGGTAACCTGGAATTGAGTGACAGTAATAAACGAGCCGCCATACGACACAGAACCCCGCTTGCTCTCTTAAACCAGCAGCACAAAGGATCTCAAAGCATTGCTTGTGACTTGTCTCCGACAACACCATTGATATCAGAAATGGTTACCGGTACATTTTCGTGCCAACGGGAAAACTCCAAGAGGGACTCCCTTCACTACCATCATCATAACAGATTTTCTGGGGATTGTTCTCCACAGCGGAATGATGAATCGTTAGTGAAGCATTCCACTCTTGATGAAAGCAGAAAGAAGAAAGCCATAAAAGAATCGTTAAATTACTGCATCGGCAGCTCACCCTCAAACTTGCCCTCTTCCTTTTTAGCAAAAGCTGGATGGAGTAGATCACGACGGTGTTGTGAAAAAAGGCAAATCAAAGGTTGTAACAGCGTTGTGGCAAAGAATCTCCCAAAGCCCCGATATTTCAGTATATTTGTTCTCCTATTCACTACATTCTTCGTTCAGCATGGCATTCCAGTAGCTCAAAGTGCCAGATTTCCACTTACCAGTTCCGCTTCAGAACGAGCTCATCGACATGAATCACACGATGGCCATTCGAAGCATTGCAACCATGCCTACCCAAAGCCTGATGAGGTAAGCACAAAATACATTTTTTACTAACACGAAAAATCTCTTTCATGTCAATAGCATCATTGGCGACAAAGACCTCCAAAAAATGCCCTCTTCAATTGGTCACTAAGGTAAAAAAGGTAAATGCAGCTTTAATTAGCGCTGAAAGCCCTTTAATGTTTTCTTTTAAAAAAAACTCGACTTGAGCACATTCATTGTAACTTTCTTATGAGCAATTTATTTCATAAGTGGCATTGCAAAACTTCTCACATGATTACCCGCTCACCTTTTATAAAAACGTTACGCCCGAGCCGAGTTCGCCCACGTCACTTCACTTCTCACTTCAACCTCAATTCCCCTATTTTGATTTTCGTAATTAACGATAAACGTTCGCAAATTGCTTTAATTCCCAAAGTTACGGTGTATGCGATGCTATACGTTAAAAAAATGTGCCGAAACCAATTCTTTACGATAAATATTTTGACCGTCTTACCACAGACCATCATCAGTTTTGTCCATTTTTTAGCTGCTGAAAATATATCCATCAGATTTCAACACCTGTTACGACATTTTCAGCTCAAGTCTGAAAAACATTTTACGAACTAATGAACAAATCATGCATAAAATTATGCTTTTTTGTGTGTATGTCCCGTCTAAATTAACGATTTGAAATAGATCGACTGTAAAATACTATGTCACGTTCATGCATTTTCTTATTGACAATCTAGTAAGACGAGAAGAAGGTGAAGTGTGTTAAGATTTAGAACGGGATAACCATACCAGAACAGAAGAGCACTAAGCAAATCTCTACGAACACTTCTCTGCGGTCGGCTGTGGTGAAGTAATGGCAGATGAATGTGAAGTGATGTGTGGTAACGTTTTTTGGAAGTAGGTAGTAACGATAAATGGTAATCATTTGATAATGATGATACGACACACCCAGAGAGAATGTCATCTAGAGTGTCTACCACTACATGGTCTTCCTTAACGTTTTTCAGAAAAACATTTTAGAATCTGATCTCGTCTATTGTGATTAGATGATGAAGATAATGAAAAGGACAATTTGTTTGGCTCCGGCTAAACAATGAAAAAATAAAATTTTTTTTTCTTGTCCGACTTCAAGATTCAATAGTACACTTGCCACTTGGCAATTTTTAGTTATCTCATTTTATCCTACATTTACAACTTCATTAAGAATCTAGACTGGCGAATTGGTTTTCAGAGGTTAGAAAAACAATTTCGAGACGCTAATGAGCCTCTTCTTCCTTCTTCACTTGGAGCTGATCTCATGTCCTATTTTTTAGTAGAGTACTGGGGTGACTTGCTACAATTTAAAACATCTAGGTGACAATCGCCAAATGTTATGTAAAAGTTCTATTTATATTGCATTTCAGGTTGAATAGTTCCTTTGATTAATTTGGTCTGGCCTTCTCGATTACGGCTAAATATCATGATATCTTTTGGAATTTGTAGTGGAAGCTATTTTTAAAAGCATCATTATTTCGCTCCTACTGACGTGTGTAAATTGTTCATTACTTGTAGTTTTCCATGTGCATCCGATCGAATTATACATTTATTTTGCATAATGCAGAATCTCATTCCGCTTGCTCATCGTTTTCATTTCCTCCACGAAAGAAAATTATATCATTTTCTTTGAAGACATGTGCCCACACGTCATATCACATCAATCACGTGTATAATTTTTACGTCTATTCATTCAAATGATGAACAAAAAAAATTAGGTTTTCAAGCATGTAATTGCGATGCCATGTTGCCGGCATTGTATTGCATGTCAATAGCTTCCATCCATTTTCCTCGTTTCATTCGTTCCATTTATTCCTTTGGTGGGGAGGACGCCGTGTTTGGTTTTAATTTCCCTTTTGTTGCAACTAGAACGAATATTATAATCAAAAATTTCCCTCTTTTCTTTACCCCTATTGCTTCTTTCAAAGGCGCTGCGTAGGCCGAGGAATAGTTCTCATAGTTTTACAAAACCAAAGTCAAGTCTTAATCGAGTGAATTATTATTCATTTTATCAGCTCTACCCATCAATGATCTTTAGCCTAACTTATGAATCAATACAGTCCGAAATTGAGTATGTTTGATTTTGCAGTTGAACAATCCCAAGTTTCAGTATCTAATTCAGTTAAATTTTAGCATAGGTATTTTGCAATGTGCCTCTGAGACTCGGCATGGCTCCATTTTCCACCTCATATGTGGCTGCTGATGATGTCGAGAGAATATACTCGCGATAACACGATTGCATTACATAAACCCTTTTTTTAGAATAATTTCACAAGTTTAATGTAAAAAACGTAGTTGATAAGCGAGTAAAAGGACTGATCAGGCAAACACCATGTTCCACTATAGGCATTTTGCCTATTGTAATTCATTGAAACTTGAAATTAGTTTTTATTCTGATAAATCTTTTGAATTTGAAAAAGCAAAAG
>JAANSQ010001461.1:0-15059 GCA_036850885.1 Lepidocyrtinus dapeste
GGAGACGCTGGGATAATCGCAAAATGATGTTTAATCGCTACTCACTTTGATATGCCACGTGTCCATGTAACATCAAGACTGGAGATGATGGCTTTCTTATGTTACCTATTTATAGTACTGTCAACTAGTTCATAGTTCACGAACACCTTGGGTTCGAACAGAAGTTCATTTACACCAGAATTAAACATTGAGACGGGTTGGAAATTCGCAATGTTACAAAAGGTATTTATTTTATAATGGTAAAATCGACGAATTGTCTCCTACGTCGTTGTCATTCATTTGATCATATGCATTGTTTTAAAACCGACAGAGTAGCGGCTTCCTGTGTATTTTCCTTTTTTTTAAGCACATCAGAAAAATAATTCGTCAACCAAAAATGGTCAAGAAACTTGTAAAACTTGTCAAAGGCTAAAACCTTTAAATGTGAAACCATTCCGCTATCAGTGATTATCGGAGTCAGTGGTCACATATATAATTCCATTAGTCCGACATCATTATAAACTCATAGCCTCAGTGACTTGATTGCTTTGCCAGCGATTGGGTGTTAACCGAGTAAACTTTACAGGTTAGTTGGGTATTGTTCTCTAATAATCTACTGATATACTTTTTTTATATTTTTCATCGCATCAAAGAAAAATAAGTAGATGCAACTAAACCGAATAACTTTAACCGGCTAAGGTGCTTTTGACGTGGTCGACCTTTTTATATATCTTTCATTTCCGGAGATTAATACTTTTTGACTGACGCAATTCTTTTTCGGCCTTTTTCGAGGAATGCTATCTAATATTTGTCTTTATTGCGCAAGAACAGGATGTTATTCGCATTTTGATTGTATTCCAACAGAGTATTTATCATTGATCTGACACAGTTTGTTCATTATTCCCATTTGTTTACATAATTTATCCATTCCTCGAGCATTATACACAATGACTAATGACTTCATGAGAGCAATCAAAGAAATGAGCCACCTGGACAAAAATAGATATTTTTAGCGATATTACATATAATGATGTAATAATTATGAGTCACTTTACGCAATGCACAGGTTTTTGATAACGCGTGACATGTGAATCTGTGGATAGATTCATTGATTTTTTAAACAATATTTAACTTCAGTTATTCATTACATGTATGCAAAATCCTAGATGAAATCGACAATGTCTATTTTCGTTTCTTAAATTGTCATAAAATGAACATCAAGAAAATTGTGAAGCATGTGTAATGACATTATTCACTATTCGCAAACTTTCTTATTGTAAAGTAGGTTTACGAGAAAATAAATTGGGCTTTAGGAATTCGTTAGGTATCTAGAGTATCTAGAACGTTTTTTATGTGTCATGTTCATCCGTTGTACCAAAAGCTACGCTTTACCCTATTTTTATTGCGTCATTTTAAAGAAAACGACGTAATTTAAGAAGAACGTCGCGTCGGGGCAAGCCTTTGTGCCGAAAGAGTAGAATGGAAAGCAAATATTTAACTTGATTTTTCAAGAAAGACTTCATTTTCATAAATAGTACAACCATTAAGATTCCCCTAGACAAGCCAAAGACATTCATCAGCGACGTATTGTGACTGCGTGCCAAAAATTTCTATACATGAATAGAACTGAATATGAGAGGAAGACCATTGTCAATAGTTTGACATGGGGATTATAAAAACTGTAGACTTCGACTTGGCTTATTTTACTGACACTGAAACTTATTGCCTGATCTTATGTATGTTTTTTGACAAAATTAAAGCAATGTGAGAATATTTATAGTGAATTAGGCTTTCAAGCTTGGAAATTGGAAAGGTTCATGCGTATCATATCCCAGATTGAACCATGGATGATTCCTCTAGAGAGTCTTGAGACGCTTGTGATTTCCATCCACCACATCCTGTAATATAAGCAAAAAGGATGTGGAAGTTCATTAAGTTTGTGCGCTCAAGCACTTCTTCCTAACTATTGCAGTACATCTTTAAAGTATAAATACTTTCATTGCACACTCATAATGATCATGCGTCTTCCAAGAACTGAGCATGTGCTAACTGGTAATTGATGATAATTATAAATTACATATTCCACACTACAAACTACACAAAGAAGATACAAATGGTATAAAAGGGAATGTATGAAATCCCTAGTTTCGGTTTCGCAACATCTTAAACATTAAGTTAAATATACTGATTTGTAGTAAGTAAGGTCGCGTATTCAACTGAAGTTGATACATGTTACGTGTAAATGCAAGATATATCTTGGCTTTGGGTTTTCCTAGTCCTTAAACAAAGACAATTCTTTGAAACATAAAATATCCTCCACATTTGCACATTCATTTTACATTGTCTCCTTTCCCAATTTTCATCTCTTTTGCATCTCCTTTAGATAAGTTCCTGCTGAAGGTGAAATTCTCAAATTTTTGATGACTTCAACATTTACTTTTTCGCTCTCTGTCTCTGCCAATACTCTCCGAGGAAATAAAGATTACAGCATTTTTCTCTCGTATTCCCTTTCCAACTAAATAGGGACTGATAGCAAAACTTGAACTACACGCAAAGATCCTATTAGCCCAGCATTCGGGGCTTTGATGGTTTGTTCGTCAAGTAAATGTGTTTTCCAGTTACACACTTACAAAGTAAAGATTAGCTTTAGCATAGCCTAACCTTTCGTGATTTGATTTTCCTCTTATTGGCCATGCAAATGAGATAAGGTTATTTCCAACATTTCTATAAGCCATGGTTCAAAGCGAGTTCAACGTTTTTCCAGTCATTCGCTAAAAAAGTCAAGTTCAGTTCACATGTCAGTAGCCACTGTGGCGAGATAATTGGATTGGATTTTCGGAATCTTCTTCTGAGAAATTATAGAAGCACAAACTTTGCAAACTCCGTGAAAATATGACATTTATTAGTTCATTGTTCCTTGAGAATTTTACATTCAGCACGTTTTTTAATAATTTTGGGGGAGAGGCTACGCTAGACTCAAAACGCGCAATATAATTGCTTTTAGGTATCAAGTGCTCAGAGAATATTCAAATTAGTCAGTTATTCCTTGTACCCATTCAACCCACTCTCTTCAGATTACGAGGACGAGTTGGTTTATTACTTATTGTCTTAAAATAGTCAGCCTTTGTATGAATTATGATTGTAGGTTGCATTTGCATTGTCAATTTGCCAGTGCATAATTGTCTTTGAGGGAGTGTACTTGCATAGTGCATAATTATGAAATGTGCAACACTACGCAATAAATCAAGTAGACTATAAAAATTTCAAAGTGTATATTTGTAGAAGTGAGCGAAGGAGGAAAATTCATGAAAGTCATAGACATATGTATCAAGTTATATCTTACAAGTTTGCAAATGCATTATGTCTTGTTCCGTGTAGAAACTATTGTGCAGCCACAAAACGTTAAGACTATTTTTGAGATGGTATGATCATGATCGCAATTCGCTAAACTTCCTCTTGCGAAGGACAATAAAAAAGTTTCTTTCATGTTCCTTATTTCACAATTTCACGTTGAATAGAGCGTAAGTCGATGAACGAAACCTCACGAAGCTTTCCAAGTGCATCTAAACAAAAACGATTTTCGTATGAAGCAAAACATCACGGACGAGTACTAAAATAGATCTATTTTTATGAGCACAAAATTTCTGTGAGAGGCTACTGAATGGAAAGTTCATACTGTCTTTGGGGATTTTCGTGAGAAGATACAATAAGCCACAAGTGCTTTCTGTGCTGTGACTTGATAAATTCGATAAATTGTTCATGTGAAAAATATTGTTCGTTTGAATGAGTTCTTTGGGATTCGAGTAATTTCGAAATTGAAAGAGATATTCGCAAAATAGGAAACTTTGCTAATTTTAATACTTATTGGGGTCACAGCCCAAGTACACTATCCGAGCTGGAGAAAGAAACAAGATTTAAGGATCTCTGTTCTCAGTTTCCCGTACTGAGGCGGAAGGGAAGACTAGAATTGGAGGAGATTCAAGGAGCATTGTCATTGGTGACCTGTCACCTTGAATGGCAAAATGTTATGTTACAGTGGAGCAGGGAGGAAGGGAGTCAAGGCACACACCATCTTGCTTATCTACATTGGTTGGATCCTTAATGGATTGGATTTTGTTTGTAGTGCTCCTCCCGTAGCTGTGATTGATCGTCGTGATATTAAAGAGTCGGCAGTTGATAGTAAACTAGATTCTGGTCATGAAAAGGATATCCTTGTCAACGGCAAGAGCCGTGATAAGCTTGAGACTGAAAGTACTTCCCGTAGGACTGACCTTGACGGTGATGGACCTCCTGTTATACATTTACCTGAATTTGTAATCAACGAGCTGAAACTGGAAGGCAATAAGACACAATCAAATTTTATGGATAGTACTTTAGCAGTCGCTGTGGAGTATAAACCCGGCCTAGTGATAAGATGCGCGGGGAGCGCTAGTCCCAGGCCTAATGTTACTTGGGAATTCGTCGGTGGTGGCAGCTTGCCCCAATATGTGGAGATGACAGGATTGGAACACTCCAGTAATCAGACTAGTGACCAAGTAGAGGATTTTGCTTGGGTCGATCTAACCCTGCCAAAATTAAACAACGCATTTTACGGGAGACTATTATGCAAAGTGGAGAACACTTTTGGGAATGCCACCTGGGAAATGGACCTTGTTCCAAATGGTAATATTTGGAAAAGTTAATCTTTACAATTTGGTAATGTCAAAATGCTATAAAGTTGCATGTATTTTCGCAGCAAACTCATCAATTTTTATGAAACTCGTGAGATGCACGTTCGCCGGAGTGTTCATTATGGTTAGTATCCTCCTGATCAAAACGGTCCTGTGGATGGATTTCAAGAGGAAAGAAATGAGATACGAAAAGTTGCCAGTACAGGACTTGGAAATAATCAATAAATTTAGAAAAGGGCTGCCACCACCACCTCCGTCCCCATCTTCTAGTATTGTCCCATCAGGGGCGAATTGTGTAGCTACCGCTATTGAGATTACCGTAACTGGAGATGGCGGGACTAGTCCTACTGACCCTCCAAAACTAGGCTACCGGCTTGTGAAGCATGGTTCAAGTTCTCCCGATCTGGAAAAGAGATTCCTAAGGGTATGTAGTAGAGGAAGCGGTGGGGCATCTACTCCAACTTCGTGCTCGTCGGTGCACGTTCTAGACTCAGTCAACACTTGGACTAACTACGCACCTTATGACGATAAATTGGAGACCTCAAGTCAACATTTTAAAGTGGACTATGGCCAAATGCTAGAGAATGGGGTTTATGGAATGGTATTCCGGGGAATGTTACGTAATGATCTCACAATGAAATGGTCTGACATAGCTGTTAAATCTGGGAAAACTGAAAGGGATGATAACTTCCTGCTTGAGTCGATTCTAACAGAGTTGAAGATTTTAGCGAGCTTGCCAAAAGCTCATGAGCATATTGTTAATCTCAGAGGAGCCTATACCAAAAATCTTCACAAAAGTGAGTTCTTAAGATCTTGATTTCAGTATAAATAAATATTTTTAACTATATACATAATAGTTTGGATATTTATAGCGTATTCCTTCCAAAATGATTTTAGGACAAGCGTTGGTCTTTGTTGATTTCTGTGAGAACGGAACCTTGGCTGATTTTATTGATCTCAACCGCACTAATTTTCTGGACATATATCCGGCACCTTTGTCATCAAGCGTAAAAGACGGAAATCGTATGGACTGTAGCGGTGGCTCGGATGAAGGCATAAGCATTCCAAACGACGAAGGGTTGGTCATGTCACCAACTTCATCAATTCCTTCAGCTTTAAAACCCAATGAGAATGCAGTTAAGTTCTCCACGAAGGAACTTATCGCATGGGCATGGCAAATCGCAGATGGAATGAACTTCCTTCATAAACATAGAGTAGTTCATGGGAATCTATCTTGCGCCAATTTGTATGTTACAAGCGGACTGAAAGTTAAAATTGGGAATATTGGCTATCCTCCCGCTGATCAGGCTATAGATTGCATTGATGAGACTACTAAAAAGTGGCTAACAGTTCCGGAATACTGCTATGAGCAGTTTTCGAAAAAGTCCGATGTCTACGATTATGGAAGGACCCTCTGGGAAATATTCTCTTTGAGAGGACAATCATGCCCTGATGTGAAGGAAGTTCATGATTTTTTAAAAGGAGGGGACAAGGAAATTGAAGTTCCAGACTATGCCAGTTCAGAAATGTAAGCAATCATACATCATAATTCAAAGCAAATTAATTCAATTAGATGTAATTTTAATAAATTTTTTCAGCTTTGAGATACTCCTCTGCTGTTGGAACGATGATGACACGCTACGTCCAGAGTTCGACTTTTTCGTCAAGGTCTTTAAGCATCTCCTCAGGTCATTGTTTCCTCCATCTCCTAAACCTAGTACATCAACTGATGGAGTCCCTACTGCCATCTAATTACTTTAAATATGTAATTGTTTTAGTATTTTAAAAGGACACAATATGCTGAACAAATTATATATTTGAATTTTAAATACAAAATAAACCAACCATAGTATTTTATTGAAAAACAAGAGCCTAAAAACTGAATACTTTTTCATTAAAACCAATTTTGAAAAATGAAGATCACTTCAAAACCTCTGCATAAGAACGAACTTGGACAAGTTAACCAAACCGTAACTTAAAATTTAACTGAAGAGGGCAGAGAGCTCCAGCTGTTGAGCATGATGCTGGAAATGAGATTTCCAGAATTTCTCCACAAAGTTGTAAGAATGTCCCATGCCCGGGTGCATGCGTAAGTTCACTTTGATGACTTTCACACCTTTCGGATTTGCTTCTGCTGCTGCTACCAAACGTTCGGGATTTAAAGTTTTAGTTCGTTTGTAGTACTCATCATCCAGTCCCTTAAACAAAGAAAGTTTCATTAGTTGATTTCCAGAAATCATCCTATATACTTTATACTTTAGTTAATTTTACCTGATCAACCAAAATGTTTCGAAAAGGTCCGGAATATCTCTTGACAACTTCAGTCGCGTCATACAAAATCCATAACGTTTCCTTATCCTTCTCTTCCTTTCCCAACAAAGGAGTGAAGACGCAGTCACTTCCCCACGAGATAGGATTGCAATTTGGGGCAAAGAGAGAAAGCGATTGAAACCGGTCGGGGTTTCTTAGGGCAATGCATGCTGCTCCACTTCCACCCATGCTAATTTAAATCCAATAACACTACCTTACTTAGGAAGGAATGTTATTAAAATTGAAGGCCATTGTGCAAATTGGTTACTTACCTGTGGCCACACATTGCAAACTTGGGTAGAACTGGGAAATGTTTCACAACCAGCTCTGGAAGTTCCTTTGAAACGTAAGAATACATTTGGTAATGTTTACTCCAAGGTTCCTTCACCGCATCTATGTACCAACTCGCCGATTGACCCAGCCATTGCGAATCCTTATCCCCTTGAACTTCTACCTCTACAAATATAATTCATAAATGGGGAGTTCAGCTCAAGTACTTAATACAGTAACACTTTTTAATTGAAACGTTAAATTGAGACTGCAGGGTCTACACTCACTCGGACCAGTATCCGGACAAACGACGACAAACTTAAATTCACTGGCGTGCTCATAAAAATTAGACCTATTGAGAAAGTCCTGCTCATTACAAAACGCTCCAGCTAGAAACATCATGCAATTAAACTTCTCCGAAGGTCTCGCCGACTCAGGGATGAATATGGAAAACTTCATTTCGCAATTATTGGATTTACTCCAATGCTTATAAATTTTCTGTACGCCATCATCCCGCTTCCTCTGAAATAACATTTGCAATCCCATACCAGGCCCTGACATGATTATGTTGACTTTAAGAATCACTTCCTTTTCATAAAAATAATTTAAACTCCACAACTCTACACCCTCCAATGAGTATTTCAAAATAAAACTTAAAAGATTTTAAGACCAGATTTGAGCTTCGTAGATAACTATATCCTTCAAATTAAGTCATCTATCTGTAGTAAAATCACGTCAACCCTCTTCATCCCGAACGATTACACTGGTGATATTGTTGAAAAATGTTTGAATGCTTCACTGCTAATTTTCCCACATGTTTAAGACCTGCACCATTGCCATTGTATTAGGACCTCATCTCACGTAATATTCTGTATGGTAAATATTCTTCTGCATCACATCACGATCACGTCACACTACATATCTCTTTCATAGCCTTGACTTGAAACGCTGCGATTTCTTAAGATCTTGAATTTTGATTTCTGTACCATCTCCCATTGTTGTAGAATATGTAGAAGCTTCGGGGATTTTAAGCAAAACAACAAGAGTAGGACTAGTAGAGTGCGGTGAAGACAGTCTAGTCCTAGTCAATTATCGTGTGAACAATCGCAGAAAAAAATTAAGCAAAAATATGTGAAATAGTCAAGTAAATACTGTACTGTAGCTTTTTGTGTGACGGAAAGTTTATAACTTTAGAGGTAGTAGGGGTAGTTAAATAGAACCAAGTTTTCCGCTTACTTGCTTTCTCGAAAGAATACATGCGAAATAGGGAAAAAAATCAGGTCTCGGAATCATCATCAGAATGTAAAACTCTCACACTGGCAATCACTGCAAAACAGGTTATTATATAGTTTTGGCTAGTGCAGTAAAACAACAAAACAAGGCTAATGGAGCTTTTTAGGATTAATGTTAGGCTTATTAAGAGATTGCGACATAATTTCTAATTAAGTTCACACGAGGAAAGAAGGCATAAAATAAAATCCAGGATAATGGTATTTCCTCTAGGGTTTACTAACAGAAACAGATAATACTGGACTCTGCTCGGTTTACTCATTCTAGTTAAGTTCACACGCATGAAACACAGCGTACCTGTGCCTGTGATACTATGATGTAGATATCCGGTATTACTACTCCAATGGAATTCTTCGCAGTGCCTGGTACTCACTTTATGCTTAGGGTTTCCGCTTCAAACCATGAAATATTTATATTCTGGAGAATCATTAATCTGGGATAATTGGACTGCGTATTTCTGAAATTGGGGCATTACTTGCGTTTCGATCATTAGAAATAATGGAACGTTTAACTTACCTGAATCCAAATCTCATTATAATTTTTTTTAAATGAATCCTGAAACATGTTTATAAAAGTTGGAGCTTAGAAAATGCTTTTGTACAACAAGACCAATTGAGAAAAGGTAGGGGAGATTATGGTTTTAAATAAAGTTTAATATTAAATCATTCAACCATTTATTCTGTCTATTCCAATGTGCCAATAAATTGAGGTCGAGATCGGTGGAAATGCAAGGTGCTCTTATTCTATGTCGTTTGTCACTGATTTCTTTTGAGCGAATTTTCTTCTCTCCACTCATGTACACTCATCATACAAGTCAATACTTAATTATTCATGATTGTTTCTTGAGAATGAGAAAATTTCATTATTCTAGCAGAAGATGAATGTGATGATATATAAATATCATAGAGTCTATGAAAAAATGCGTACGGCCAACGTAAAGGATCTTTGGGATGATGCAATATGTCCTCATTATTGAATACTGCATTAGCATCATCACTTAATAGAAAATTTTGTGCCCTTTTATTCGTTTGATAGAGTTCATAGGGAACACAACTTACCTAACAGCTTCATTAGTAAAATTTTATTTAATTTTCGGTTAGCTCAGTATCAAAATGTCCATGTCGTTGATAAACCGCATCTTGCTCTACCTGGAGAAGAAAGAAGAATCTACGGATACTCTTCAAATATCTACTGATTTAAATGCAGATCATCAGAACATAATAGGAGCAGTGAAGAGTTTAGAATGTTTTAAATCTGATATAATCAGACTAAGGCGAAGGTCCCGAACCATAATTAAATTAACCGAGGAAGGAGAAGTTGTGGCCGAAAATGGTAGCCACGAAGCCATAGTTTTCGCAGCAGTTCCACCTGAAAATGAAGGTATCGTTGCCGAAGATCTCATGCTTCGGACAGGTCACTCTGTTGGGAAAGTTGGATTGAGTAAAGGGATTGCGAATGGGTGGCTGAAAACTTTACGAAGGAGTGATGATGGCGAAAGTAAGATTAGCGTGATTCGGTTAGTGGAAACTATAGAAGACATAGTGAAACATCAACTGGGAACCGTTTTGCTAGGAAATATCGCAGAATTGGATGGCTCAACATTGGCTGACTTGAAGAAGAGGAAATTGGTCACGCGCAACGAAGTGACCTACTTCAAGGTTGTAAAAGGAACCGGTTTCTCTACGAATATCATCAAACAAGAATCGGATCTTACATCCGAAATGCTCTTAAATGGAAGCTGGAAGCATAAAATATTCAAGCAGTATAACTTCAACTCCAAAGGATGCTCCTTGTCTATGGGTCATCTTCATCCATTGTTAAAAATGCGAAGTGAACTACGATCCATTCTATTAGAATTAGGTTTCTCAGAAATGCCTTCGAATCGCTGGGTGGAATCCTCCTTCTGGAACTTTGATGCTTTGTTCGTCCCACAAAAACATCCAGCCCGTGATGTCCAAGACACTTTTTTCATGGCTTGTCCGAAAAACTCAAATTCTCACATTCCCCAAGATCTCTTGTACCAAGTGAAGGCTGCTCACTCAAGTCAAAACTTCAACACCGAAGGGTATGGATCCCACTGGAGAAGGGAGGAATCCTACAAGAATTTATTAAGAACACACACAACCGCAGTAACAGCCCGCATGATGCATAAGATCGCATCTGAAAAGGATTTCAGACCCCATAAGATGTTCTCCATTGATAGGGTCTACAGGAATGAAACTTTGGACAGGACCCATCTCGCCGAATTCTTTCAAGTGGAAGGTGTCATAGTAGACTACAACCTTAGCTTAGGTAATTTAATCGCTCTTCTGAAATTATTCTATGAGAGAATGGGCCTGAGCAAGTTACGCTTCAAGCCTGCCTACAACCCATACACGGAACCTTCCATGGAAGTGTTTGCTTATCATGAACAAATGGAAAGGTGGATTGAGGTAGGAAACTCTGGAATGTTCAGACCCGAAGTTCTTTTGCCATTAGGATTACCCAAGAACGTGAGAGCCATTGCGTGGGGATTATCGCTTGAAAGACCTACAATGATACGCTATGGCATTAGCAACATCAGAACTTTAGCCGGACACCGAGTAGATCTCAAAATGGTCTATGAAAATCCGCTATGTTGGTTGGATAAGAATGAAAAGGTAAAGCATGAGTGAATTTTTAACTACTTAAAAAGAAGTAATAATTTTACTCGTAATTAAATCACAAGCACAATTTTTGGTGACTATTTATATATTTTTATTTAATTGTTTTGCAAACAGTTTTTTTCAAGAAGTAACTCATTAAATACAAATTGCCGAAATATTTCGAAACGAAAATAGGAACTCAAAAAAGATTGACTGAAAATAAAATAAACGTGGTAAAGTTTCAACTGTAAAATTAACGAAATTATTACATTCTCTCATAATAATTAATAAAGCTATAATCTAAACGTAATTCATAATTTGGTTTGTAGAACACATTAATCATATTACAAGTTGATTATCTAGTGCAGATTCGTCCTTATCACTTTAAGTTTGTAACAGGACGGTGTCCAAAATTTTAAATGATGAGGTGTCCTCATCTCCTTCGGAAACATTTTTGGAAACAGTAACCGTAACTGATCTTTCTATTATGGTATCATTAGAAAAATCAGGATCATGATTAGCAGCGTTTTCAGAATCCTAAAATAAAACACATTTCGAAATTATTCCCCAAAATGCCAAAAATATAGTGAGTTGTATATATTTACTAATAATAACTTACTTTGGTAACTGGCAATAGATCAGCTTTCCCAGGAGTGATGCCATCCTCCACCTCCAGCGGTACCTTCTTTTTTGAAATCGGCCCCAAGTCGTTGTTATTATTATCGTAATATGGACCAAGTAGCAACTTAAGTACCCTTGTTTTTTCAGACAAGTCAGAGCGTATCGCTGGATCAAGATATTTCACCTGCTCCAGAGACTGCGCAGTAACCTTCTTTGGCTGGGATTTCGCTTTTGTTTCAGGTGCGTCGGTAACTTCTTTACTTTCACCTTTGTCCTCCTCACTTTCATACCCCAATGAAATCCTTAGCTGCTTGTGTAGCTCGGGTAAATTAACCTGACCATCTTCAGTCATTATGATTTTTTCCCGACCTTTCAATAAAGGTGATGGCTGAACAAAACGAAGAATTAGCTCCTCTTCGATTTCCACGAGGTCGCCTGTGACGGGATGAATCAGTCTTACTATTCCTTTTCGGGGAGGGGGAGGTTCACTATCACTTCCTATTTGTGAAATGTTTGAGAGAATTGGAATGGCCGCTTGAAATTCTTCAAACTTTGAGCAAGAGGTATCTGAATTTTCTTTTTCGTCTTCAATATAATCATCAGTTTCCATGGGGAAAGGTTGAGTCAAGTCAACATTGCCACCGCCTGGGTTGGCAGAAGCTTCTGCAAGCTGATTAGTGTGATTCACCTCCTTGGCTTTAGCTCTTTCACAACGCCTAAATTTCTGAAATAGATTAGATCATTCATTAGCTTGGTTCCTTTTTTATTATTAAGTATTATGATTTAAACTTTAAAATGCACCCAAGTTAAAATTTACCAAATGAACATTCAAATATTTCTGCCGTTTAAATATCACTTTGCAAAGTGGACAAATTAGAACAGGCTGGGGAGAACTGGCGTTTTTATCAATCATCATATGTTTAACTTGTTCAGTATTGCTTGTAACTCCATTTACATTATCATCATCAATCTCAATCTTATTTCTGGTTGAACCGTAGGACTTTTCTTCTGGCGACGGATCTTGACTGACCGAAGGAGCGCAGGCAACATCACTAAAACAAACTGTAGTTGAAGTTGTAGTTTCCTCTTTTGGTTTTGGCACAGATACAGGCAACGTCCAATCACGACAACCCTCTTTAAAGCTATTTTCCTTTATTTTAAGCTCTGCCGTGACACGAGCAAGTCTTGGCGCCCTAGTTGAAGTTGCAGTAGAATTGCTTTCCGAATTTCTGGAGGAAACGGATGTTGTAGTGTTACAAGTTCGAAATCGGGCATCAGTCTTCTTTCGATTTTTCGTTTTCACAGGCTGAATATTGATTTTGCTTTTTGACACTGACGAAACCCCTTCTTTTACTTTCATTTTTTTCTTTGAGATTGAGGTTTTAGACGGATTTACGAGACGCTCCTTTTTGCTCTTTGACGCAGACGATATTCTTTGAACATTTCTGCTGGTTGGTGGAAGGGGAACCTGAGGTACTTTGTTGCGTGCTAGTGACTTCGAAGGCACACACAACTTTTTGCTCCTTGATGCAGGCAAACCTCGAGAGCGCTTGTAGACCAATCTCGCAGATGCCCTAAGAGTAATCCTTTTGATTCTTGACCCAGACAATACAGAAATCGTAGATGTCTTTTTGCTAGTTGATGGAGTCGCAAGCCGCAACGTTTCGCCTTTTGAGGTGGAGGGAACTAAAGGCCTTCGTGTGATAGCTGGCGAAGTTTTATTGACCACCTAAATAGGTATCATTTAATGAATATATGACAATTAAAAATAACTCATTTAAACTAGTTAACTCAGAAAATCTTAGTCACTTAATACTCAGGAAATCTCTCATACTTCAGCCACTTGTTCTGCCCATAACCGTGCTCTACCAACCTCCTCTAAACCTTCCGCAAGGATTTTATTAAAGTCTGCCTTCATTTCCTCCTTTCTATCCGGATTCGCCAATACATATTCAGCCCAACTATTTGAGTGTTTCCGCATCTAAAACCCAAGAGATTAAAATATTAGGAGAGATAATTCTCTTTTTCCTCTAAGCATACAAGTAGGATTGACAGTTTAAAAATAGTGAATCAACTTACAAAATGTCTTCTTAAATTACTAAAGAGAAAAGCGGAGACACTGCACTTAGGACAGGACCAGGACTTCTAATGTTGACAGAGAAATGTAAAACTTTCATAAATTAACACTCTCAAAAGCGATAAATAAAATGTCTGTTTCACTTGTACTTTACCTTCAGTTTTGTTGAGCTCACTTTGCGACGATGAGATTTCGTTTTATTCCTTTTCTTTTTTTGCTTCGCTTGAACCCCCACTTTTCCCTTCGTCTCCTGGAGTTGAAGGAGGCTTTCACCATCCTCTTTAGGTGAACCTCTCTCCTCTGTATTCTCAACATCCTTTTCGAGAAAACCAGGCAAATTAGGTATATTCTGACTTTCAGTTATGGTTTCTTCCTTGGTTAGAACAGGAGGAGCAGAATTGTCGTCATCGTTCACTTCGTCAACCCCTGGTTCACGTGCAGCCGAACTAGATCTGGATAATCTCATCGAACGTCTTTTAGGTTTCATGGAGAGATCTAACGCTTTAACTGGAGCAAAAGGTCCAACCTGCACTTCAAGTTTAGGCATAGTTGGACTATAATGCATGGAGTCCCCACCACCATTATTCTCCATGACCAACAGCTGCAGAATGTTTTAACTCTAACGAAGTCTTTGACTTTAAATTCCCTCTCAAGTTGACGGTTCAGCTACTTTTACCAAACACATCTCCTTCCTCAAAACTGAAAACTATCCAGGAAATGTGGAGAACGATAAGTGAAATCTCTTCAAAATTCTAAATAATCACGTTTACTTTACATGTTACTTATGTTCAACAGTTCAACGAGTGTGAAATCGAAATCTACTCTGGAAAAACGAAAGTGACTCGAATTTCTACTACTGACAAAGTGACAAGTGAGAAGTGACGTGACGAGCTAGCATGCCATGCCTGCAGCAACACAGAAGAGATAGCAGCTGAGAGCTGGAGCTGACTAAGGCGGTCAAGATTTTGTCTTTCTTTGCCCTGTCTCTGCCTGCGCCTGCATTAATACTGAATACTGATACTGAATGAATCACTAAAACCAACCCAACGTAAACTAAAGGCACAAAAAATTATTGTCTGCGACGGTGGTCATAAATCCCTTTGCTTTTTAATTTCCCTTCAGCACATTTATCTATTTGTGTTTGGACGTAGTCCAGTCTGGGCCTAAGTTGTGGTAAGTTGATTTGGATTATCCACAGCCATTTAAAATTTAGGTAAA
>JAANSQ010001462.1:0-15059 GCA_036850885.1 Lepidocyrtinus dapeste
CAGCGGGACAATCTTAAGCACAGTTAATACGTTAACTGCAAGTAATTGAGGCACTTTAACGATAAAAATTGGCGCAACGCACGCACAACACCAGAAAACACTACTGCAAGTAAAAACTGATGATTTTATAACAGTTTCTATAAGAAAATGTTATTTTTTCGCGAGATTTCTTTTCTATTCACTGCATTACGCTGTTGTTGATGTTGATTACAAACATTTATTTTCGTATAAAAACAGAAACTTACTAGAGACGACTATTCCATCGGTTCACCCGTCTTTGGGCTCCCTTTGATGACTAAAATGCAGAGTACTGAAAGAGTATTCTTCAGTGAACTTACAAAAAATGATCTTCATTTATGCTGACTTAAACTATACTATACTGCTGTCTGCTATATGCAGTGCAGCTGTAGTAAAAAGGTTTTTTTCTACTTCGAAAACATTGGGCTTATAAATGAAGCTGCAGTTTTGCCAATTGCCACAGTGTGTTCGTTGAGCCGCTTTGGATTTTTTCCCTCATGCAACTTAAATAGCATTGACGTACTAAACACTTTTATTTTTATAGTGCTGAAATATACACTAGTACATGTATACATTGGCAGTAAAATATTCGAGCTAGACAAGAGGTAACAGCAGCAAACATACCAGCGAGCTACTGATGATATTGCAGTAATGCAGCAGCAGCAACAAAACTGGAAATGGAAAGCGCGACAAAAGTCTCAGAAAGTTTTATCTACTTTACGTACATTTTCTATTAATGAAAAGGTAATTTTTTATGAACAGATACGTTGGATTTTTAAGTATAAAACAGAAGTATTTACATTGGCATACGTCGTTAACTCAGCATTCCGCAGCCCAAATTACAATTTTAGCACTTTTATTACCGGACCTTTCTAACTTCAAACTCAAACGTTGGAAAATAACCGGCCTGCACACAATACGAAAAAATATGGCATTCGTTCTTTGTCTTTTGTTAGGTAGTAGACGCAGCATAAAGGAAAGAGATAACTATACATGCATACACCTTTTTAACTGCCTAAGTAATGAAACATTTATTATGTTGCATCCCATATACCGCTGAGAAAACGTAGCATAATACTAGAACACATGCCTTTACTTCGAGCTTGTTTCCTTTTAACATAATTTTTTCTTTATGTATAGTGAACTTTAAAAATACTCGTGTTTGTTGTTTTTAGTTAGACTTGCTCTGCTTCTTTATTCTTCTAGTCTCTTGAAAGAATTCTCTTGGTTCTTGTTGCAGTTGTAGCATTCAACATTTCCCATACATGCTTGTGACTTGTGAGTATGTGGCAAACACAGGTTTAAAAACAAGAATGTATGTATCATGATCATGAACATAATTTTTGCTTTTCTCATTTTTACCTTCTCTAATAATCAGATTCGATTTCTGTTATCGCAAGTATCACAGTCAGGCAGTCATACAAGCACGTGAAAAAAGAACAAAAAAAACTATGGTTGGTTATAATAGGACTTGTGTGCTTTGTTTTCCCACTTTTTACCCTCAACTCTAATAAGATAGTAGCTTTAATTCATGCGGACGCCATAATGTACCTTTGTTCAACGGTCGATTACAAGTAAACCAGAAGATTAAGCATGACAAAAGGATAAAAATGCTATCTGTACAGTAGTGAAAGTTTCTCACTAGAAACCTAAATAGTAGCACATATATTGAACACTCGGATATGTGACGTGACCTAATCAAATGATGTATCAAAGTTGTTTACATGCTTTTCATGAATTCTGTGATATATCCGGAAGGTATGCTAATGATAATGATGAGTCAATGCAATGTGATTTTTTTAAACCTGAGCTTGGCTTACTTTTCTAGAACACTCTCTCCTGTTCGTTTATCACTTGAGTTTTAGCTGTATTGACAAGCAGACTGTAGTTTTCACCGAAATCATAAAAAATCATACTGGCACTAGTAAAAGAGGTTGAAGATTGAGGTAGAGGCTATGATAAAGGGGTAAAAAAATCCCGTGACGTATTGATGTGATTTTTGTTTCAGTATAAATGTGTTGCATACAAATCTATGTTAATCCCCAATTTCTCATTTTCTGTAGTTGTCAATATTGCAGATGCACCTGCATTTTGCTTACGCTAATTAGGTTGACTAAAGCTTATAAAACACTGACCTGCTCCTAATAATAAGTTTTCAATCAATTCAATCTTTAAATGAGGTCCCAAGGCCATTTTTTCATTGTTATATGTTTGCATAACTTCTAAGACTATCGATATGCCGAAATATTTAAATTACACATACTCACCATTTTCGGAAGCACTTAATGGCTGGGAGGCGTGATAATTTCAAAAATCAAAACTTTGTTGACAGGGGTTCATTAACTTAATTGGACCCACCTGACTACAAGCGTAATTTCTTAAAAATCAATATCAGTTTTGTAGAGACGGCGACAGTAGCTATAGCTTTGAAATTGCATTTACTTTTCCAGGCTAAGTACAAAAACTCCTCCATTATCTTAGCGATCCATAAAATGTTAACGTTGAAGAGTGTGGAGGGTCCCCTAATTTTGTATACAATCATTATTTCATGGACATTCCCGTTTCTTATAAAACAGTAGAGTTCGTTAATTATGTATTTGGAACTAGATTACGTACTACCTTGAGCTCACAGAGCTTGAAAAGCTGCATGATAGAAGGTGTTAGTATTGATAGCATCAATTTAGTCCTAATTAATGGTTGAGATGCTATAAATCAACCCACAGTTAAAACTGGAACGAGTTTACACATTCCTAAATGATTTCCTACTAATGAGCCTCAAAGTATTTATGAGTAAACGCGGAGAAACACAGTTGCAGCTAATGTAGACAGAGTACCTCAATATGTATTCATTGTACATGGCTCACGTTTTCAAAAAAAAAAATTAAGTTACCTTTCGGTTGCGGTTACCTTTTACAAAGTAATTGGTAGTTTGTCAAGTTTTTGGAATTAGTGAGCAACGAAATATGAATGGATTTTAGTTCCAACATGAAGCTTCTAAAGATTGAAACGTTCTGCTTCTACTTGGCAAATCTGTCAGTTTTGATGGGATCTCCCGTAGACTCATCAACTCTATTGAAAGAGTTCATTTGCCGCTTGATATCATCTCAGTTTCGGGAACACAAATTGATTTTCATAAGGGAAAACATGGGAAACCAACAATCTCCTTCCTTTGACGGAATTATCTTAAATAAAGATACCATGTCTGGGTCGGGTGGAATGCAAAACATTTTAATCGATTACAGGGACAAAACAAACAACCTTCGAAATATCTCTGGTAGGTCTGGTAGGTCTCTAAGTGAAGACTCTCAAATTATCATCTTAGTTCCACCTCAGAAAGAAGGCGAACTGATGAGAAAGAAGCTGCTCACCCCAGAAAATATTCCTCCAGCATTAAAGAATCTAGATAAGTTTATCATAATAACCAGAAAATCTGGAAATGGAGTCATGAAGACCCTCTACAAGAATCGTTTTATACACAATTTAAAGTTTAAAATATTTCTTAGTGCAGGGATGGATGATAGGCTTCACATTCAAAGTTATTGCTCACATTGCCCCCACCCTGAGAAGAAAGACACACTCACTACACTACATGATGTTGAGCATCATGCAAACACAAATATTTTTCCTGATTTCCAGAAAAATTTTTATGGGAAGGTGGTGAAAGCATCTTCAACATTTAAAATGCGAGGAGATTTCGAGTTTGGAAAGGACCCCAAAACAGGAAAGTTTTTTGCCAAAAGAGGCGTATTCGCGTCAGTTTTATTTCATCTATCCGCTGGATTAAACTTCACTGGAGAGGTATTGCGTAGTTCTGGAGGAGGTTCGACAGGAACGCGTTTACCAAATTCATCTTGGATTGGGTCGGTGGGGGACGTTTATAACGGGGATGTTGTGTTTGGCATGGCAGTATCAATGTCTGAACTTCGTTTTGAAGTGGTAGAAACGTGTGCTCCGATTTCTCATGGATACATTCGGTTTGCTCTTGGCCCTGAACGAAAGATCTATACTTGGCTTGCAATCTTCTGGCCATTTACGGTTTTCCTCTGGATTTCATTCACGGTGGTTACAGGAATTTACCTGATTTTTACACATGTAGTGATACACCTCCATAATATAATTTACATGGAACGGTTGCGTTGGAATGTAATCACTGTAGCGCAATACTTTGCAAAGGTCTTCATCGAGCAAGCAGAAGAACTTCCTGGATATCTTCCGCAGTCAGTCAAGATAATTTTGGGATTTTGGCTACTGTTAACATTAGTCGGCTCAACAGCTTACAAGGCGAAGATGACCACCCTTATGACATTTCCTGTTTACGATCACCTTCCGCAAACATTTGAAGAGTTGGTTCAGAGCAGTGTCCAAATCGAATTTCATTATTTTCCCAACGTCGCGTACAACATGATGAAGGAATCAACGAACCCAGTAATTCATGAAATATTCGAAAAGATGGGAAAAGAACCTGACTTGTTCAAATGCCTGAGAAATACACTCACCTCTAGATCCGCTTGCATAATGTTCACTACGATTTACGAAGACGCTATCATTAGAAACTATAGTAATGCTTTTGGACATACTCCTATCAAAGCTTCCCAAGGATTTTTATACTCATTTTCACCTGGAATAGTTGTCGAGAAAAATGCCATAGTTTTCCACAACTTTAAGAAAATTCTGGACACTGCTCTTGCCATGGGCTTGTTGGAATGGTGGCACCGCTCTGATAAAATGAAAGTCCTTCGAGAAGTTAACGATTGGAAAAGGGAGGATAGTTCCAGGGAAGATCCACTTGTAAAGGACAAATTGAATGATGGTGACTCGGATAGCCTAAAATTGAAGCATTTAAAGGGGGCGTATGTACTTTTCTTTGTAGGGTTGGTGGGTTCTTTGATCACATTTTTATATGAGTTCCATTTTTGGAGAAAGCTCAAACTAAACTTATTTTGTAGTGCTAAAAGTGAAACGGGCACCGATTTTCAGCTTCATTTACAGGAAATCAGTAAATTACCATGAAAACATCGCTGTTTTCAATCAACACATTTTTTACAGTGCTTAGCAGAAGTTTTAAAAATAAAGTATCCACAAAAGTAAAGCTGGCCTCGTTCTCGTTATTTTATGACTTTGTTCATTTCATAATTCATATAAAAACAATTATTGTATTCAGCATGCATATTATCAGTAAATAACAATAATGAGTCATTCACTAAACCTGACTTGTTCACGTGTTAGGAAAAATCTTAAATTATTCTTGCCTTTGTTTGTCTCACATTCGACTAGTATTTATGTGAGGGCAATGTATCTTTATGTCATCCAAACCCACTTGATCATGTCTTCACAATTGGGTGAGAGGAGGGCATGTACCGCAGAATGGAAAATTATTTGAGCAGGATTGTTTTGTAGTATACGTGCTTTATGTGTAGATAACTAGTTTAATCAGACTCTTGTTTTTGTGGGTAACATTTCCATTTCAAATAATCCATGTTATCAGTTTCAACTTGCAAGACGTTAGACGGTTCTGGTTTATTTTGGTTCTTTCAGTCTCAGTAGTAGATTGTGTTGAACAATTCAAAAGAATGACCTAATAGCTCGTTCAGTCCAGTATTAACACTTTGATGTGCACTTGAGACTAGAAAACTTTTATTCCATAAAACTGGGTATTGTAGCAGTGAATAAAATGGAAAATCTTAAAGATTCTTTTAGTAGCAAGAGAGAGAATGTAAATCAATCCGCATGATCTGATGGACGTCATTTTGAGGAAAAAGTTTTGCGTCAGTCTAGACTAAGCGCTCTTAATAAACTTCTCGTGAAAAGGTCCAAATACGGCAAGGTTTTGAGTTTTATCGAATGTAGAGCTGAAGAGCAGCACAGGAAACCCGAATTCGCATATATTAATTCGATATGAATGTTACTTTTTTGCTACTTGATTTTATAGATCAAACAAAGTATGACTAATTGAGCAAATTAACCTTGATTATAAACTAAAGGTCAGCTGGAAACATGACATTAAAAAGAATGAAACTCAAAGCGATACGCAGAGTCAGAGTATTATTTTATCTGGCATATTTGCAGAAGCTTCTCACATTATATTAAACCTTCTTACTTATTCCTGTATGGACGTGAAAAATCATTGACGTAAGAGACAAAAGAGTAGAAGGGCAAGAAGGTGAAATGGTGAAATGACTGATTTGAGTCAGACAATATTATAGGTAGTCCAAAAAAATGCATCGGGCCAAGCGCACATGTATGAAGTTACATCTCATCGTGAGGTTTAACTAAATACTCTGGTACGAGAATGGGATTGCACGTGTGCTAAAATAAAATATTCTTTGTTTTCTTTTACCGCAAGTTTTAATAAACTCAAACTAATCAGATGATAAATAATAACTGAAACTATTTTTTTTATCATAGCCACAATCGCTTTCACAAGTTTTTATTTTGTTTTTATCGCGGGCACAAATGAAGTACTTATGATTCGAATTCGAAATTGGGCTGCCACTGATATTTGAAACCTGCTCGCTTTAAAAAATGAATTCTGTTCCTATAATTAGATGAGATACACTAGATAGAGTTTCAATAAAAAGGGCTAATAAAAAGAAAGCACAGCATGCCTTAAAAGCAAAAGTAAGATAGGCATTAGATAAGATATAAAAATTGTAAGCTTTGTACTCTGGTACAATTTATTTTTATTAACTCATCGTCAGTTTGATTGAAATATTGACGTCAGCAACCTTGTGAAAAATGTATAGATGTTTGCCAAAATCGTACTTAATTCATAATTCAGCACTTACCCTTACCGACTGATTTATGTATATATGATCCCAATTTTTGACTTGCATTTTTTCCTACTTCTATGTAGTTTTCAAAATGGTATAGTACTTAATTAGCATTTATTGTGTAAAACAAGAGTCCACCTTGGCTTTTACCAATTCTATTGATCTAGCCAAAATTAGAAAACAGTTTTATGTGCAAAAATATTGTGACGACTTCCTTGTCCGAATTCGATATCATCATGCTGGGTTACTCATACGGAAGAAGTTTCTCCAAGAAAGAACAAATTCCCTGAAACTGCATTCATACATATATTACAGTACATAGCATAGTATCGAAAAAGCAAAACACTATCACTATATAGCCACTTACCAGCCTAAACTGTGGCCCTGATGTGGGCTAAGGCGTAACCTTGTCTTCTCTACCGCATTGGAAAACGACAGAACATGTAGCTGCAGTATCAGTAGCAAACCCTTGAAAGCTTGAAACCCAAAGATATCAAAATCAGCTACATTGCTGGCTAAAACCTTGAAGAAACTCCCTTTCAACATGATTCTAGTTCTCCAATGCTGGTGGCATACCTTGCTGAAATTCGCAATGAATATTTCATAGAGTTTCGACGTGTACACATTTTCTAGCATGTCAGCCTAAGGCAGTTTGCAGGAAACAGTTCTAATTGGCTCACAGCCCCGGCTCAGCTAAATAAGATCTTACACAATAGCAGTGCGACGAATTTAAACGTTACAAGAATTATGAAGTGCTAATTATTCATGCGTTTTGGAGGTTTAGTAATTTAATCATATGAAGTTATGTTACATGATATTGCTCGATTTTGTTTATTTGATTATAACCCTATTGAAACACAAAATATGTACCTCCTAATCGATTTTATGTGTGGCTTTAAATAAAATCCATTACACATTGTTTCGTGAGCTTTTTGGCTCATCGCCCATCGTCCTTGAAGTAATGTCAAAATTGTAACTCCTTATTTGTAGCTACCCGAGAAAACTGACAAATTGTAGGCTTGGGTAAGTTTTTCTTACCCAAGCGAAATGTCTAGAAATATGCACGTATAACAAAGAGAGTACACATTTCTCATGGATAATTCTTGAATTCGCATGACTTTTCCGTGAACTTTAGAAAATATCCTTGTACGAGCAAGAAGGTAAATAAGTCATAGTCATGGCCTAGTCACGGATCAATAAATCTTTTCATGCATCGTTAATGTCAAGAAACGGATAAAGTGTAGAAATGGTTGGACAGATCACGCCATCGCCATAAAAAACCTGAGAAATATAGAATATTAATTAGTTAAACCGATTGTGTCGATAAATTTTTGTTCTTTAATGCAAAAGACTGATCAGTCAAAAACGTTTAACTCAAAATGACCCATACCAAAAAAAAAAAACTTATTTGAAGTTAAAAAATATTTTTTTTATTTTAAGAGACTATAATACATGAAGCGATCACAATTTTCTTTTATCTCGTCAACCAAATACGAGGAATATTTAGTTTTGAAAATTTTTCAGTTACATTGACCAATAAAGGTGAGGTTCTGTTTAAGCGCAAGTCATAAGCATGAAGGTCGGAATTATCGTCACTAGCGCTGGAACTGACACTGATATCATCTTCTCCTCTGCTATCACTTTCTGATTCAGAGTTTGAGTTGTCTTCAAATCCACTGTCAATATCACTCTCTTCATGCTTCAAATGGATTCCAAGTAATTCGTTGTACTCCAAATCGGGTACGTAATCAATAGCTTTCCTCAGTTCCTGTACATCACAGCAATAGGTATAACCTTTCCTTGCGGAGTGTAAATTCTCTGTCCTGAGCCAAGGCAGATTTGAGCAAATGTCGTTGCAGAGAATGTCGCCATCAGTATTCTTTTTCAAACTTTCCCTATACGCCCAAGGATTGTTTACTTGAACAATGGCAACAGCTGCGGAGCCCACCGGGTCATGGACAACCTTCCAAACGAATCTAGGAATAAAAGTTGCCAAAACTGTGACTTTCATTATTAACTCAATTTTTTGGAGCCATGAAACAAAATATTCAGTTTTTGAAAGAGAAATGAAAGCTTGTCATATACCTAATAAATGTTGCTACAATAAATTGAATATATAAATTAAATAAATAAATTAAGCATGACACAATTTTGCACACCACTAGACATAAAGAGGCTACAAGATCTGTTTAATGTACCTTGGAACCGGTAGCCTTAGCTTTCCACTGCCATCTCGAGCCAACCACAGTTCGACATTGTTGTTGTTCTCGTCTTTCAAAGTAGTCACGCCGTATGCGCCCGTCGTCACCTTCAATGTGTGACTCAATTGCGACGCAAGATTTCTAACATCTTGCTCGATGATCTGATTTACCAATAGTGTAAAAATAATGTTACTTGAAGTATTTAAAAATCCTAACTAATATTGCTTGAGACCAAAGGGATAGTCATACCGCCCAGTTTCCCCCATTAAGAATTTGCCACTGCGGAACTGTATTCATATAGTAAAATGTCGCATGCTTTTCAAATCTCTTGATACCATCAGCATTGGGGAACAAGTGACCTCGTGAGAATCTGTAGTTTTGCTCAGGAAAATATCTGTCCACGAGAACATCAGAGCCAAGCTGAAAATAAAGGAAGTCTGCAACTGCATGCAATAACACTATCACAATTTTTTCTTAAAAATTGGGAAAACATTGCGTACCAAATTTGACAGGTGTTCATATGCATTTTCCCATTTATATGCTTGTTTAATTTGAAAAGGATAGAATTCTTGGCCACGGAAGTCTGGCCTATTTCCACCGCTTTCCACCAGGCCATTTGCTATAGCGTCTCCATCAATGTAGCTTGAACTGTAAAGTGTACCGGATGTTTCCTCGTCCAAGCATACGGAATAAAATTTTCGACTGATTTTGTAAGAGGCAAATATGTAAAATCATAAAATAAAATGTCAGACAGGAATTGTTTCTAAATATTGTTAAATCCTTGCGATCAAAAAAGTTATTTTAAATAAATTACGGTGGTGTCTCTGTAACAAACTCCACATCAAAATTTGAAGCATTTCCTAAGCATATTCCGTTCTTGTGCACTATTGGAGTGGGGTTTCGTGGATTAGAGCACTCCACTCCCTCTGGTAGAAGAATGAGATCGTCATCTCTGTCCTAAAAAATGAAAATAAATATAGTTTTTAATAATTTAAAAATGAACAGTTTATTAAATGTTTAGCTGAAAGAACTCTCCTCACCCGGAATTCAGTTTGTTGAATACAAGTCAAGAGCAAATAATAATAAGGATCATAGTCAATCAAAGGATTTCCTCTGCCACAAGTGACGCGAATGAGTCTGTCTTTCTCGATTTTAATATACCATGCTCTGTTCCGATGATTCTGAACTGGAACCAACTCTCTTTGCGTCTCCTGGTCAATTACAGATGGTGCAAACAAGCGATTAGACGGGACTGGCAAGATGCACCCGCCAGATTGGTTTAGTATCACTGGTGGAGGTGATTGTACTGAAGCTCCTACGAAAGAACAATGATAAAATTCATAACTAATGATTAATTAAGGATTTGAGTGAGATGACTGGGTGTCTGTCAATGCACCTAAGACTGATTGGAAAGTAATGAAGTCGGTGACGAGAATGGAGACGACGAAAGAGTACAGTAATCTCATTTTGCCCCAAACCAAGCACTATAAGTTTTCGTCAGTTTGATAATTTAGGTAAAATATTGACTAGGAGGAGTTAGCGTAAATTAATTTACAATAATTGACTAGTATCTAAGTCTAAGAATTGACTAACAGGGCTTCTGAGTACTACTTGAACTTTTCAGACTTTTTATGCGACTGAAAATATATTGTATCTGACAAAATATTTTAGCGTAAGTCTGTAGGCCATTGACATTGTGTTAAATAGCTGTCACGCAGATTTTGTGGGAGAAACATGCTGTACTCTTGAAGTCTCAAAGCCATTCTTTATCAAGGTCCAAGTTTCAGCAGCGTTGCGTTACTAAATATCACGTATTTGTTAAAACATAAACACGTTTATTGTAAATCGTTAGAGCATAGTCATCGCAGTTTCCTCGAATATTGTGCCTTTTCATGTTTTCAAAAAAATCATAAAGACATTGATAAAAGCTGCATTGATACTATCTATCTATAATGATTAATAGACCGGTTTAAGCCGTTTCTGTAATTAGGTTGCCCATTTACGCAAGATGAAATAACGGAGTAGCTGTTTCGAGGTGGTAAACACCGAGATTAAAGAAAGAACCTATAAATTAAGCCTGTTTTGAACAACACATTATAACGAAACAAAATCAGAGGAAAACAAGAAGAACTATTTGCACCATTTTATTATTGTATGCAATATTTATCTATCTAACCAGACAAATAAGAACATTTTAGCGTCTTCTGCATATTGTCTAGTATAATCCAAACTGGTAAACCTAGCAATGTCCCATCTATCTACACTTCATTCGAGCAATACAGTCTAACTTTCTTAACGGCTTCGGAATATTTCTTATATTGTCCGCTGATTATTAGCTGCAAGAGTTTGTTGATCGCGTCATATATGCCATGATTTTTATTAGTTGAAGAGCTTTCGAAAGAGCTAACAAACGCTACCCGCTATTTGTTTTGCTAATGAAGACTGACCCTTGATCTCTCCCTACTGGATCGGCCATGTTCAGTTTACCAATAAAATCCATACTGCTCATGACTGTAGGTATGTACGTGTTTAGCTGATTTCGAGCTAATTGACCGTCACATTCTCATGTCTCATCTCATTCCCACATGAGTTCGAATGCTTCTATCATTTGACTTTTTTGTATTTTAACTCCGGTAAGGGGCCACCAGGCGCCGAAGCGCTTATTTGTTTTGGATCAATTGAAATCTAATGAAGTCTATGGGTAGTATAAACTCAATTAAGCGTCTACAGAATATTTTTTAAGAGTATCATTAAAATTTTTCATGTTTAAGTTTTACGCTGTCTTTATTGATTTTATGTGTTGTGAATTTTCCGTGGTAAGCTGTTCTCACTATGAATCTTGTGTTCAGATTTTTAAGCATTTCGCTCTGGTTAATCTTATGCCTGTATTTATGCATTCCATTTATTCTGAAATAGCCAAGGAATAAGAAATTTTTGGAATCAGCACGTCTGCATTCTCAACGTTTTCTTACGCCGAATTAATCTCCTTGTACGTGAAAACACTGGAAAGTTTAAAAAAAAACTTACCTAATTCGAGTACGCGTAGACTTTACGTTACAAAAATATGGGGTTGAAAAACATGAAAGGTCTCTTTGTCTTGGAAAAAAATGCTCAGCACTAGTTGCCATAATTTTTCACCAGTAGAATCAAGCAAAGAACACTCGTGTCAACCGCCACAGCATTGTCTCATGATTCATGAACCTAAGGAAAAAGATTTGTCTACGCGAGAAATAAGCTCGCAATATTTTGTAAAAGGGTATTTCTGTTTGGACAACACGAAAGAAAATATCTGGATGGATTAAGAAAGTAATAAACTGATAATGCAAATGAAAGTGCTTATTACTTTATGAATATTTCTCGTTCTTTGAATATTACTCAGAACTTTCTGGGAATAGGGTGATTAAATTTTCTTAAGATTGCGAGGATAGGTTTGAAAAATGGTACATCTTTGGTCTCATGCAAATGCATTGATAAAATATCCAGCACCAGCAGTACAATAGTGATTGTTTACTACACATAAAGAAGACTGTAGTTTAGCAGTTTCTTCATATTAATGAGAATGCTATTCGGACACGATCAACTAAAACCTACCCTTTGGAACGCACAACGCACAGAGTGAAAAATTATGCTAAAACTTTCCAGCACAACTCGAGTAGTGTAAGTACTCTCAACTTCTCAGTGTAACACTGTTTACATCTTTGTGCGCTGGAAGAATAAGTACGACTTGTTAAATCGGGAATAAAAAATTGTTTTCAAATTACTTTGTCTGCATCAATTAATCAGTACCGTTATAGTTAATACGTAATAAGACTAGCTACATTGTGTGCCAGTAGTTTCCAACGATTTGCCCAAAATGGATATAAATCTTGAACATTGCCAGTGCCCAATATGCAAGAAACTTCTAGAGAAGGAGATTTTCCAATGCAGCAACGGACACATAGCATGTCATCAATGCATCGATAACCTTCAAGCCTGTCCGACATGTCATATGTCACTGGAAGGAGAGAAAAAGGCTAGGAACATAGTTCTTGAGTCCATTTTGGACAGGGTCTTATTGGAGTGTCCAAATGTGAATGAAGGATGTACAGAGAAACTTCCTCGCCAGGATTTCTACAACCACGGGGCAACCTGCAAATTGTAAGTGATCAGTAAAAGTTTGTAATATCTTTACAAAATCTTTGATAATTATAGGGTCATGTCACTAATATATGAATGTATATTAATATTTCAAAATCCAGTGGGAATACGATTGAGTTTTGCAAGCTTTTGGGATTCAACGAATGTTGGTTGAAGGTACCTACAGATGATATTGTTAACGTCATCCCGAAACATTTGCAAGATGCACATGGATGCAATATTTTGCAAGGAATGGCTCAAGTGCTCAACTGGAAGAATATTTTTAATGTTGACCACCCTCTGAGGCAGCGACCTCAAATTCATCTCTTGCAACTGCAAGAGGATTCGCCGGTCCTCTTGCTCGTGATGAAATTGGAGGATGATTATCTTTGTTGGACTTGTTTCGCCATGGACGAAAACGAGGATGCGTCAGACATTCACATTGAAATTCATACATACTTGGAGGTACCGTTTCTTGAGATTTCATTTTTAATTGATTATTGGCAACAGTATTTCAAATTGAATACAGGCATTTTGATGATTTCATTAGGGATTTGAGGCGGTCAAGCATTATCTGCCAGTTTTGCCAATAAAGCATTTTGAAGCATTTTTGGGGCACCCTATGATAAAAGTGGCAATCAGGTATATGAATCTTGCTCGCAAGATCCCAAAAAGCGAGCATCCAGACTCCCTAAAGTTTGCAGTTAAAATACTGCAAAGATTGTGAGTCACATTGATAAAAAAAATTTTAAAGTTTTTTATGGAATAATCTTAACCCCCATTTGGTCTAATTGACAAACAACTACAATTTGTAACCTACAGGAAAACTAATATCCCAACAGACGGTATTGATGATCAGAAGGTAGGGGAAGTCGATGGCGAAGGTTAGATTTTAACATAATCCTGTGACTTCATTAAGAGATCTATTTGCAAAGAATATTTACCATGCATTTTTGGGCCAGATCTCTCTGTTCCGAAGGGCATAAAAAGCCCCCCAGTGAACAATCCGAATCCTGAACTTGAACGATCCAAGGAGACTATATACAAAGACGATGGTTTGAGTGAACATGGGGTGGACATACCACTTGGGCGGATATTACGTTCTGGTACTAAGATACTTATTCATGGCAAAGTGCCGCCAGAAGCTGAACAGTAAGCGAATCTTGAACAGCTCATTTAAATTAAATGACCCTGTACCAACTAACAGTGATTTTATTTTTGTTCAGCGTCTGTGTACTTCTAAAAGCGAGTGATTCCAAGGGGCTTTGTAATGCTCCAAAATGCGGTATTGCTCTTAGAGTCGATTACAACTTACTCGAAAAAAAAATCATTAGATGTTCTTACTCTGGAGCTGCTGGGTGGATCAAAACCGAAAGGCATACACCCCATCGCCTTCAATTTCCATTACAGTGGGGCAAAAAGTTTAAAATGGAGATTAAGCTCTCCGCAGTTAAGGGCTACATCGTTAAGGTAAATGACAAGTTCTGCTTCCAGTACAAAAGTACCATAAGTGGGGCTGACGTCAAACATCTTGAGGTGACATGGGGCACAATCGTGTTCCGAATCACAATTGACCAGTGAACAAAACAGTTTTTCAAGGGATCAAATCCTTAAAAATTTCTTAAAATTTTGGCCATACCTTTAAAGTTAGATTACTACCATTGCTAGCTGGCTTCACGTTTTCCACTGTACTTGAAATATCTTGTACTTTTGACCTTGTACACTGTTGAGAGAGAAATAATAATTCATATTTACTTAATTACGTTTTGATTGAGTGCTTTACCTTAAATGAGATATGATTAAGAAAGCAACTCAATCAGTAAAAATCAAAATAAGTTAAACCTATTAGTTTGTACTGGAGGTTTCAATATTTTGACCTTCGCCCATATCGTTCCAGGGTTGGGTAATTGAGCATTTTCAGTAATGAAATATCAAATATCAATTAGTTTTATTT
>JAANSQ010001463.1:0-15058 GCA_036850885.1 Lepidocyrtinus dapeste
ATCCGCAACCATTTCGTTGAGAATGTGCTAAAAAAGCAATAAAAATGTACAACTTCAAAGTGTATTTTACTTGATTGTTGTTTCATAACTGCAATTACAATTTCATGAAGTTGTAATGAAATGAGTGTTTCAGGTGACAATTTATTAGCTGCTACTACTCACAATTTGAGCATAAAGTTCATTAAAATTGGATTGTTTAGCAGACAAGAAAGCTCTGCAGTTGTGTAATGTAACCGTTTAAGAAATTTTAGGAGTCAAGCACAGTCGAGAGCAAAAAGGGTAGAGTATCAGAAAATGTTTAATTAAAGTATACAGTCTTAATCACTTTCTGAGAGAAAAGCGAGATTTTTATTTACACTAACACATCGTCAACAACATGAAGCAATTTACTAACACTGGAGAAAAAAGCGGTGCATTGTGAGAAAATAAAACTGCACAAGAAAACCCCAAAAAGAGACTACCACTAAGTATATAGTTTAGCACACATAAATTTCAAAATCGGAAGCAGACGGGCAAAAAGAGTATAAGAGACAGACACAAGCAGTTTCACACCCCAGTAAGCAAATCATTGTGCCATGACCTACCACACTTTGTTTTCACTTTGACGGAAATTCGCCATTAAATTTATCTCCCTCGAAGGAAAAAGTTTAGTAGTTGTAAACAAAGCTGATAATAATCATTTTCTGTAGAGATAAATTGAGGAATATTATAATTTCCTTTGAAGTGTAATGAAAATGCGAGGAAATTTGCTAACATAAAAAGTATGGCTTGTCATGGACAAACAGAATGAAATTAAGTTTAGGGGAAAATATAGTGCTGGGGATAAAAATGGTGTAAATTGGCAGCTTTCCAATAGACGTTCTTCTCTCTCTCTCTTTCACACACACTCTTTCTCTCTGATATAGTGGAAAACAACAGAAAAAGGAAGAATAAGAGTTAGAATAAATGTAGTAAAGGGATAAAAAAAGGGAAAGAAAAAAGTTTTTTCGTGTCTAACATTATGAGGTGCCATTATCTTTGCCAAACTTACCCTGTTGGGGCTGCCAATTCATCAACTAGCAAACAGCTAAGAGAAGGTACAAGAAGAGAAAAAAATAGAGAAATAAGTGAGATTTCTTTTTTTTCCTTATATAAATTCGCAGCTTTCTTCGGTTGTTTCGTTCAGAGGAAGAAATTATGGAGAAAAGTGTGACCACACTGACAATATAGTCAACAACATTAAGAAAGATAGATACACAAGTACATAGTTATATACACTATATGAAATATATAATAAAAAAATTAAAAGAAAAAAAATTCTTGGAAATTATAGAATGAAAAATTGTGCTCTGGATATATTGTAGATCAACATAGATAAAAAGATAATATATTTTTATAGAATACTGAGATATATACAAATCTATACATCGCAACACGAACATAGAGTAAAGTCAGAAGAGGTTTTTTATGTAGTACGTTTGTAAATGGCGCGAGAAGAAAAAATACAGAAGACAATGTGAAAGAAGAAAACAAAAGTGATTTATAGAGTATTTCATATGTACGCAGAGATGATATGCAGAAATGTATAAAGTTTTTTTTTGAAAAGACGGAAAAAACACTTTCTCACTTGAAAAAACAGGAAATGATTGAGATTAAGTAAGATGATGACATGATGTGACTTTCCATTAACAAATGAAATAAAAGACGATATATTTTTGAGAAGGAAATGTCGAAAGAAAAAACACTTTAATTGAAGGAGGGAGAAATTAGATTTTTTTTGCTTGGGAATCATTCAATTCATTGTGTTGTTTTCCTGGAAACTTTGACTTTTATGGATTCTCTTTAACTTTTATTTATCTCAGTGGAGCTTTTTAAATGTCCAAAAGTGCTCTAACTTTGACTTTTAATGGAGGAATTTTGTGATTTTGGTGCCAAAACTGGGTTAAAAAAAGTTTCGAACAATGCAGCACCAGCAGCAATGACATTAGTGGCTGGCATTTGTTGGAATAAAATGGAAAAATATTTACCTCAGACTTGGCATACTTTTCCCTTTGAAAAGATTGGATCCTTCGTTAAAGTAACTTTCACCCATGGTGTCATTCATTTTGGTGGTTGTGACAGCATCATCCCGCTGCCCAAGGGCGGATTGGGGTCTAGTATATGGCTCTGCTTGATCTCCGTCATTGTCCTAGAAAAGGATTGAAATTTAAAGTGTAAAATAAGTCTAACGAATGATTGAGTGTGACAGATGGTCATGTAAACACATTTTCTCTCTTTGTGGTAAATAAAGTGTGTCGCATTACCCCCATATCAAGCATAGTACTAGAGGCTCCAATTTTATCCATCATTTTCTCCGATTTTGATAGTAATTTCGTCTCGACGAATGTTTTTAGGTCGAGCATTGTCAATTTTCTCTTGGAACCTTTTTCGCTGGCGCGACGATCTGTGGTGTTTCTTCGCTGCACCGTGGGACTGGAACAGACGGATTGAGAAAAGTATTGAGAAGTAGAGGTACCAGGTCCTCCACCACCCCCGGAAGATCCTCCCAGGCCACCATCACCTTTTCCTCCACTCGGTCCACTTGTACTTCCTCTTTTTCTCTTATTGAAAGAAGAAGACAAGTCTGGCTTGGAAAGTTTGGCTCTTATCTCCGCCATCTTTTCCTTCTCGGTCCGAATTGGCGATGTATTCAGCACAAAGTCGGCGACAAATGAACATCTTGATTTTGTCACTGGTAAGGAATTACTTCGCTGCCTTTGGCTAATCTTTTCCGCAGTTTTTAACGTTTCTTTGTGAGCGATAATCTCTTCAAACCTACAAAATAAGTTTTACCTCATTTATCTTCTCGGAGCTAATTTTATTGGTGAAAAGAGATATCATCATATCTTTTTATCTTTTGAGTAGAATGAAAAAAATTGCTTGCCCTTTTTCACCTTTTTAGCATGTATGTCACACCCCAGTGGACCCCTTCCTCTTCCCAATGCGGAATGAACAAGCACCGAAGAACCCCAACATCCATGAAAGTTGCTAAATGAACACTTTTCCACGACACGTCCTGGTTCATCCCTTTGGCCAGAGGTTTAAGTGGCTGGACTGGTATCCCAGAAACGGAAGGAATATCACTACTAGCTTTCCGAGGAGAGGAATCAGTTCGTGGTCTGAATTCATTAGACCTTCAAACAAAAAATGTGAAAGCAACTTGAAAAAAGAAATACACACTTCTTTTCTAAAGAGCGTATATGTATTCAAGTGTTTCTTCTTTCTTCTAACTTCGTGACTGACTTGACTCGGCTCACTCACTGTAAAAAAGTGAATGAGCTTAAAGGGGATAGCGTATCTCATCAACTCCACACGAAAAATAGATGAAACGGAACGTGTGAATACAAGAGGTTATTTATTAGCATCCTGTTGATTTTCCGACTTGTACATAAGCAAAACGGAATGCATGCGAATGGGAAGAACAAAACACATTTCCCCTCTTCCTTCATGTATCATTCATTACATCTACATCTTTTGCAAATTTATCACTATTTTATTCGTGAAAAAAAAACTTGCTGCTTACCCTTTCCTATCTTTTGGTTTGTCCGAAGGAGAAGGCGAAGTTTTGGCCGATTCAGTGCTTGGCTGTCTTGTTGGAACGGACATCTAATTTATAATACAATAATTTTTATGATTATTGCTGACTCTTCAGCATAGAAATGCGTTTTCCGTGTTAGGGTTTCTCCTAGTGCTGACAGCGCATATTTTTTGTACATTTTTTTTGCTGTATCATCATAATAATCATTTCATTTTCTCCGGGGCCATCTTTTCACCATTTGGGAAGTACATATAATATGCGCTGGTCATTTTCCCTTTTTGTTTTCATCGCTTTATGGAGCAATTTGTAATCTTAGAGCTCGTAAATATTTCATTGCAGCAGTACTTAAAATAAATTAGAGGAGGCTTTTTTACGGACTGTAAAAAAAAGTGTGGGTTGGCCAAAGTATTTTCATCATCTTTTCCAAAGCATAAACCCTTCCCAAGGCGATGCATCAAGTACTTAAGAATTTAAATGGGAGTGAAAGGCATAATCCCTACCTTAAATAGCTGTGCTTCCTTTAGACCCTCAGACTCTGGAATAGATCCGAGTCGGAAAATCATAACGTGCTCTTCATCGTTACTTGATGATTCTTCTGGGATCGTTTCTGGAAACGGGCCAGAAGCAGCGGCTCCAGTTATACTACTGCTCGAACTACAATTCCCTCCGGATGATGTTGTAGGAAGCGCTAGTTTCTCCAACTACAGTTTACATTAAAAGAGAAAAAAGAAAAAAAGAAATGCTGGGCTTTTTTATTCATGTAATAACGATGATAGATCTTTTCAAACTTTTCTTCCACATTTTAAGATATGCGGAATAGGAAAAAGGAAATAAAAAGAAAACAAGTTTTTTTTTATTAACCTCATCTTCTAACACGAGATTTGTACTGTATTCAATTTTTGCGTGTTCTGGAGTTGGCGGCGGAGTAGCTATCTTTTCTCCTCCGGGAAGTACAATATCCTCCAGCTTATTCCTTCCCCCCTTTTCTCCTTCTGTAAAAATTTGTACAGTTCAAGTCATTCTCTTTTCTCTATCTCCGGGGAGCCAAAAAATGATTTGCTTTTGAAGATGTAAGGTAATGTTATGCATGCTTTTTTGAAGGTATTCGGTTTTTATGCTTTTTTCATTTCAGGTACGTGTTTTTACTGATAAAGGGAGTGGCAGGTGTGTAAATACATGAAAAAAGGAAATATACCTGTAAAGACATCACCAAATGGATCCTTCTTTGATTTCCGGACAAAGAAAGGGTCCAAAGCTTGTTTCGGCTTGGCTGGACATATGAAACAAGTAGGATCAGGGGATTTGTGGGACCACATGGATGGCCAGATTCTGAACCCATTTTCTAAACGAAAGTTGTTAAAGTCTGTTGGCCGAAGTTGTTGACACAAAGGCGCGAATAAGTAAACAAATAACTGTTGACAAGTCAATACAAACAAAGATAGACAACGATCATGTATCAAAGTACTTTTCAATTTACATTTTATCATCGATTCAAAAAAGAAAGGCATTGTTTTATATTAGCATATATTAGAAAATTTTCAACTCACCGTTATGGCCGATATAGGAAATAAGTAATGAAATGGACTGACTGGTGCAATCTCCTTCTCAAAATCTGAATCTGCACATTCTTCAGCAGAGTCTATCAGTATCCAATGCAAAGTGTATAAAAGCTTCGTCTCTGCTGCACCCAGTCCACCTTGTATACCACTCAGCTTCCTGTACACGAAAACAGGAAATTAACCAATTTTGTTTGCTCTCCCGGCACACAAAAAAATGCCCTGTAATATCATCACCAGTCTAAGAGGAGGAAAGAGGTGAAAGTACAAATGGGATAGTTATTTGGAGGAAGTGGTATTTGGGAAATAGTTTCTGCTGTAGAGAATGATATCAGTACCGGTTCATTAGAAGCTGAGCAGTGCAATGCATCACATGTGGGAAAGCAGTCTGTATCATGCGCCATCTTGGAATGGCTCGGATGGCTTCCGTAAGACTTGGTGAAAGTCCAAATTGGATGTTTTGTACAAGAACTTTCTCCAGCGACTAGAATATCACCAAATTTAACCTTAATTTTCACACTATTGTTTCCTCAATATCTTTGACTGATTTTGAACTTCATTTTAGAAAATTTAATGTTTGTATTTGTAATTTATAGTTGAAATGCATGTCATGTGAAAAAATGTCAGTATTTTTTTTACCTTACAAGCCTCCCTTATTTCCTATGATATATCCATTGCACGATAGATAGATGCATGTTTTGCGTGTGTAAGCGGAAACAGACGATAAAAGACACCCATTCAAAACAATTAGTCACTTCATAACCCAAAAACACTTTTCCAGTCATAAAATTATAGAATGCGTGATAAGGAAGCCAGAGGAAGTTAAAACCACACCAATGATAATAATAAAAGAGATTGATTTAATAATTAACTTTAAGGTTTTGAAAAAAGTTCCACAGGGACTCACAAGAAGGATATTTAAACCATGTAATTAGTCTCAACTCACATACAGAATTACATCAACAAATGAAAGAACGGTATAAAATGGACAAGAGAGAAAGACAGACGACAAAGTCGATGATAAACCAAGGGACATATTATACAGGACAAGAACTGTTTCCACAATTCTTTGGTTTAGTAAAAGGGTATTGTTGATCCGCAAACATCATTAAGGTGAAACATTAATTAGTAAAGTGTATTAACTATCAATGCGGTAAGAGTACTTTACGAGGAAAACGTTCTGGTTTGTCTCATTAAAAATTTCATACGGGGCTACAAAAGGTTCATGGTTCTCTCAAAAAATACGTTGTGAAAGGGACAAAACATTATGACTGGGCTACCACAAAATTCCCCAAGTGTTTAAAGGTCAAAATTCAAACAAAACCATGGGAAAACCTGCGAAACAAATGTTTTAGTTCTGGAGGTTCTGGGCATTTTAAAAAATTCAACTTCCTCTGCTAGAACGAAAACGTGTGCTTGTATAATTTTATGATGTTTACTCTATATTCAACCAACCCTACTCTACATATATAGTTGTGAAAATGAGCGCCAAAAATTTTCATGTTGGTATTTCGTTAGATTATTTCGTGAAAAATATGTATTTCATTTTCCAACGGCTCCAAACAACCAATGGGAAATTGCATTAAACAAGTCCACCATTTTCTTACTGTGTCCGTGTGGATGTTGAAGAGGTGACGCAAAAAGTGCAATATTAAGTCGCGTTTAAAAAACTTGAGTGTTTTATCAAAGAATGCAAAATTGTCATTTCTCGTGTAGAAAAAACAGCAAAAAAGCAAAACTAGATTAATGAATGCAGCGCTCATGCATTCATTCAAAAATAATTATTTCGTTTTTTGCAAAAAAAGTGACATTCCCACATAATTGGGTATCATGCATAAGGTGCCATCAAAAATTAGGTCAGCTTCATTAAATCAATTAGAAAGATAAAAGAAAAAACGAAAGCGTGCAAGGTTCAATTCGAATAATAATGTAAGATATTCCGTTACAAAAGTTGGCTTACATTTTATCAATCACAATTAAACCATGAAGAATGTTTTGGCGTCACCCGCAAAAAAGGTGAGACGTTTTGAAGGATTAGGATTTGATGGGAGTGAACACTCACTACATTTGATATTTAAAGCTAATAATTAAGTTAAAACGGTCTAGATAATTTTTCGTATAATTTCACCCTATCCATAATCTATAAACGGTGGACATGTATAAACTACATACGAATACCAACCCATGCACGATTTTTTACCTTTTCTTCCTCGTTTTTTTGGAGAGAAAAGAGAAATGGTATAAATATTCCAGCATGGTTTTTCATCAGCCGTTGGACTTTACATGTTTACTTTGGCTACACAAAGAAAATAATTTCACCCTATCCATAATCTATAAACGGTGGACATGTATAAACTACATACAAATACCAACCCATGCACGATTTTTCACCTTTTCTTCCTCGTTGTTTTTTTGGAAAGAAAAGAGAAATGGTATAAATATTCCAGCATGGGTTTTCATCAGCCGTTGGACTTTACATGTTTACTTTGGCTACACAAAGAATATAGCTTAGGCCTACATATGTGCATACCAAAACTATAACCAGTAAGTTTATGGTTAATTAATCAAGATACAATTGACAGAGACGAGCAAGCAGGCACGTTTCAGGAGTGTAAATGAATGGGAACGGTGGGACACACAAGAGATATATTAAAAGGAGACATTGCAACGCACGCTTTACTTGTGTGATGCCGTTATTTTTATGCTTTTTCCGTTTACTACGGTGCTTTTAGCCTTTTAGTTGGAGGACGTAAAAAAGTGAATGTTTGATCACAATCACGAAACAATTCAACTACATTCCTGGACAAAACAACGACCACAATGAAACAAAACAGACACAGAATAGACACAAAGGCAGCGCATAAAGCATTCTAAGTACAGATGATTAAAACGCCATGTCATATTTAATACTGAAGTATACATTTTTCTAAAAAAAATTGTTGGTTAAAATCGATATTTTCATATTGCTTGGTCGACTCTTACATGATGACTTGATGGCGACTGACAAAACTAATGCATTGAAGAAGACAGAGCGAGCGAGAGAGAAGAAGCAGAGCAATCATGAAAAATAGAGAGAGAAATCAAATTCATCATTGTTTAGTTTCGTTTAGCGTTAGAAATGCATAATTTTTAATTGTAGTTAGAGGAGCTGTAAGAAAAAAGATGCAGAATTTTTTTTTTCGTGACAACGTTGCATTGTAATTGTAACCATAATATCAATAATACATTTTTTGAGAAGCTATCCCGTGGACACGTTTTAGTGCTCATATTTTATGGGATTATATAAAGAGATGACATACTTTCTTGGCAATCAATTTAGATTCGATGAGTAATTAAGATTGTGTATAAATAGAGAGTAAAAAGTTTTCTGATGATATCAGCATACCACACAAGTGGCTTCATGCAATTTTCCCAACCGAGGCCGGATGAAAGGGCACGTTTGCCTCCAGAGAAATGTCTGGATTGGAATTGGGATGCAATGCTCTTCATCAGCGGACTCTGGAAGGTCATCTTGCTGAATCACAACCATCTTGTGATTTGAGTGGCTACCTTTACCACTCACGAGAAACCAAACCACATGCGGAGCTGGAATACAAAAGAAAAAAAATAAATGAAAGTTTGTAAGGGAAGAAAGGACTTTCCGAGTCATAATAATAATGGCATAAAAATATTGTAAAAAGAAGAAAATTTTTAGGGGAAAAGGAGAAAGTGAAGGAGAAAGAGTCGTAAAGAAAAAAGTGCCTTTTTCATTGTATCATTCCATGGAATGTACTTTACATTCCCGGTTTCAAGAAACGGTATAGTAAGTAGTAATGGGAAAGTTGTGAAAGTAGTAGTACTGTAAGAATATAGATGAAGCACGTTTTTCTGTCTGAAAAACAAATTCCTAAGGATAAGGATATGTATATGCTAGCCATAAAAACACAATGTAGATGACATGACATGCTCCTTCGAAAATATTGTAATGGATTATATTCCATCGAATAGATAGATATTGCCTGATTTCAGATTGCCATCTCATATAGTTCATATACCATTTTGAAGAAATGCATTTACAGGCTAGAAAAATGATGTAGTATTTTTCCCCTACATGTAACAACAGAAACGTTTCCCTTCTCATCCAAAATGCTTTCACTGAGGCGGCTAAAGAATGTGATTTTATTGATTGAGTCGCACTCGGATCCAGCTCCAGCCTGAGAAGCGGAGGCTGACTGGGAGCTTACAGCAACACCACCACCATCAGCGCTACAAGATTCCCTTCGTTTTGCCATAAGCACTGCTTTTCTTCCTGTTGTTGTGCCCATCTGCACATACCGCCGCTGCCGTTCTCCTGTACCAGTGCCACCACCATCCTCCAACAACTTTCTCCGCTTTCCCTTCTTTCTCTTGCCACCACTACCACTTGTATTATTACTGGCACTACAACCGATGCTGATGATGCTTTTAGTCTTCTTCTTTTGCCTCATGTTTCAGGGATAATAATGATGATTACGCAGACGACGACAATGATAACACCTTTTAGTAGCTTATATATGGCATGACACTCTACACAAGACAGGCACTATAATGTTGCGTGTATAATGGAGGAAAAAAGTAGAAGAGATTTTTTTATCTTAGTATCACTGGCTATATTTTATATCCCACTTTCATTCAATTTGACTACATGGAGACTGATGATCAGAAGAGCGAGACGTGATCACAAGGATGATGACGCTACGAATATAATGGCTAGTCAGTCACGAAGAAAGTGTACAAAAAATCCAGATTAGTCCATGCCTCCTGTGCGCCCACGAAAACAACATTGTGCGCCATTGTCTTGGCTTATCTTCACCCGCAAATGGTATTCTATACTATTTTTTTGTAAGTGCTGTCACATGAAAATACTAAAAGCGGATATAAAGTAAAGCCCCGATAAAAATTATGCTTACGCTTTACAGATCAAATGCACGAGAAAAAACTGAGCGGATTCAGATACTCATTAGAGCGAAAATATTAGAAACGAATATTATGTAAAAACTGTTTGGAGGAAAATAAAACAACTTTTGGTCGCTCTCTTCGGCTTTCTGATAGTGTAAGGCATGAGCGACTGGAAAAAGAGAGGGAGGAAGCAGTCTTTTTTCCACTTTTCCTTCACCCAAGCTAATTTCACCATTTCTTTTTGCGGAGCCTACATGCGAAAATAATATTGGGGAAAACATTGGCTGTACATTTTGCAATGTCGTCGCGGTAGATATTTTTTGGTGACCCAGTAGCGCTGAACAGAAGCTTATGTGTGCTGTAGCGAATAAAGGGAAAGAAGAAGCCATCCTTGTAGTCTTTTTTTTACTCAAACTAAGCTCAAAATGTTCCTTTCCCTATGCATTCTTCATATAAGCACATGATGTAAAAAAGCTGGAGAGTGTGTTGTGGGTGCTTACACACACACATGGAAAAATAAAAAACTGGTGACGGGCTGCTTTCTACACTTTAGTTTTAATATTCCTTCACACACACACGCAAGATGCTTGCCAGCATGGTGGCGGAAAGATGAGGGCGATAGGATGATTACTCTATGATGACTTTTTCCCTTTCATTACTAAAGAAAGAAAAGCGTAATTGCAAAGAATTTTTTGTCTTCTCGCCTGACGCTCTCTCTTTCTCCTGTCAAACCAGTTCTCTGACTGGTCAAGGTAATGAAATCCTCTTTTATTTTATATCTCTAGCATGCCGGTAATAATTATCCGTAGAGAAAGTATCATTAAGCTTATACTAAATAATTTTTCCCTTTTTCTTCCAAAAAATACATTCTTGTCGTATGATCACGAAGACTATAATAAAGAAAAGGAGCCGCGTGCAACTAATGATATAAAAATATGTTTATGCACCGTTTACTGTTTCCCCTCCTTTGTATTCAACAGCAAGCTTTCCTTCTACTTATTGTTCAACCTTGCCAATAAAATGGTAGCGCTTCAGGTACTAATATAGCAGCGCTGCGCATCCCGTAGTAAAAATTGGATGGCTCATCATTTTCCATTATGTAATTTCTTTATGACTTCTCCTTCTATTAGGAGCCCTTGAAGAACAACATTCAGGGATATTTTAAGCAGGCCTAATAAGTTTTATTGCGTTTCATTCCAATTCTTCCTTTCCAATTTTCGGACCTAATTGGAAGTCATTCGGGAGAAAAGCAGAGAGAGAGAGAGAGAGAGAGAGGAAAGGCCAAGCAGGTGTTTGTATAGCAGGCTTGGATCTAGCTAAATTATAGAATCTAAGCGTGTAATGCATATAAGATATCGATGAAGGAATGAATGTACTTTGAGCTGTTTATACATGTTTTTGAAGTAATTATACCAAGACTGAAGTGGAAAAGGAAATGTGTGTGCAGACTGTGAGTGGACGTAATTACGGAACGTCATGTTACTCTAGTGTAAAAAAGGAAAGACATATTTCTACTTGATCGCAACGCAAACACATTCCATGAGGAAGTAACGAATTAGGAATATGACACGCTCCACTCACTCCAATAACAAAGAAACATAAAAGATTGGAGAAGACCTTTATGACGGTACATGTACAGATAAGAAAATTCCTTTGCAAATTTTTCCTTCTCATTTAGGTTAAGCACGCAAGCACTGGAGATAGAGAGGTATTAGATTTCTTTGAAAAAATATAAAGAAAGTATGGCTATAGGTAAAAAAAGCGGCTTGGAAAGAAGATACAAGGAAGATAAGATGCTGAAGAGTGCGAACGTGATCAAAGGAATATGAGATGGAATGATTGGTATGTTCCTAACATTCACTGAAGGTTTTTTTGAGTGTGATACAATTCTTTTACTAAATAATGTAGAATACTATACATACTATCAATATTTATTTATCGCAAAAGACAGATTAAAAAAATGTGAGATTAGGTATGTTTTTGAAACAACTTTTAGATTTGCATGGTCATTGACCATTCCACGTAAGATAAAAAGTGAGTTCTTCAAGATGTTGAAGCACCCACAAAGTATTTGATGGAAGATATGTTTGGATCATGACTATTTAATAGATGGGTTTTTACGAGAGGGTAAAAGAACGATAAAAACGTGAGAAATTGAAATCAAAAAATATTTCCGTTAACTCAATCCTGCACGCGTAGATATTTCATGACAAGTATCGAGATTTTTGTAACTTACCTATATTTTACAAGGTAATGAAACGTCCTTTCCACTGAAAAATTGATTGGGAGTATCCAATGCCTTGGCTTTGGTAGATAATGAGGATGGCACTCGTTGGACGCGGTAGTGTAACGATAACAACGTATTATTTATATGAATTATAAATGTATCCAGACAGTAATAAAAATTTTGACTGGACTGAGTATTACGTTGTATAACAATAACGTAAGCACTTTGTATTCAACCTTGGTTAATTAATAATAAGATGGAAACTGGAGCAAGAAGAATAATAGGGGAAACAGTAGTGATAATGGTGGCAAGAACAAGTGGAGCTCATAATGAAAAGAAACTATTAAAAATATTAAGTAATAACAACACGAAGACGAGAGCACAATATCTTTCCCCCTATTTATTTTTTTCAGCGTTTTCTCATAATTATTCCTTTAATTAAGGGTAAATGTCTGTTCCATTCTGATCAATTATGAAGGAAGCGTGTTTTGCATTTGATATCTCACTCTCCATCTCGTTTAGTGAGGGCAATTAGCTGGCCGAAAAATCACTAATCACTTGAGCTTCTCCTACAACCCCTTTCCTTGCACAGGTGAATTATATATGTGTGAATTAGATAGAGCGGTGAGCATTTTCACTACGATTCCCGGATAACATGGAACTAGGTCAGCTTCGCATGCAAGACGAGCTTCAAGAGATGTGTGGAGATTCCAAGTAAAAGTGAAAGGCTCTCACAACAACGAGGATTTCATTTATTCAGAATATAAAGTAGAGGGAATGAATGAGTTTTTTCAAAAGTAACCAGAACGAGAAGAAATAAAGAGTGAAAAGGAAGACGATGATGATCACGGCAACGCTGATAATAGCGAATATCGCGCTCTGGTCCGGATTATAAAAAAGGGTATTGTAATTATGATAAAGATGATGCCATGAACCGGGATGCGAGTACGAATTACATTGTATAAAAAAATCTGACTGTGTTTATTTACTGAGAACAAAATATTAGAGTTTTTCGGACTAGGTGTGCACTCACTTTTCAAGTAATACTTTTTAGTACCCCACGCGAATTTTATCTAAAATAGGGCTTTGTTCCTTCTCGGAAATAAATGAATTCACGTACTTTCCACCTAAAGGGAAAGGTAAAAACGAGATGGTTATGGAGAGCAAAAAGTTTTTCAGGAGATACAAAAGGACAAAAAGAGGAAACCAGAGGGCATAAAAAATGGGAAGTGGAAGAAAGATATAAGCAAATTTTTTCCCCTTTTCCAGGGAGAGCAATTTAATAAAAAAATCCCTTCGTCCAAGATTATAGAGTATTATGTTTCTGAAAACTGTTCTATTTAGGGAAAAGATTGCTACTGCTTTTACTCCTTGCTCAACCCCTTTAAACAATATTAAGTGTAAACTGGAAACGGTATTTTTTCAGAGATTGCAATAATTTTAACACGGGAAGAAAATGAAGGTAGTTATTATGGACGGATAACAGGAGAAACGAAAAATTACGCTGGAGAACAAAGTTTTTTCTTTCTCTTGTTTTGTTGAGCAGAAGTATGTGCTTTTGGTATTGTATTGTGATGCTTTTTCTTTTTACTTTGCTCGCTTGCAGCCTTGCTTGATGCTTGAAACGGTGGTGGAAAAGGAAATTCTGAAGGAAGAAGAGAAAGTGTAAAGATGTGCGAGTGAAAGAGCACACCAAAGGGAAAAAAGGGATGATGTTGCTTAATGACGACGGAGACGGTCGACCCGACCGACTTTACTTGTAGAGCTCACGACCAGGTCTAGAATAACGCTGGAGTTTTTCTCTTCTCTGCTTCCCTATTTCGCGAAAAGAAGTCAAGCTGAGACACAAGGAGAAAAACACTCACAGATATAGAGAGAGGGAGCAACGCTACTATCCTTAAAGATAGTCAAGAGTTGGAGAAGCTGAGGCATTTTCTAGTTTTCCATGTTTTTCTCTCTCTCTCTCACTCACACACATACACACACAAGGAGTGAGTGAGAGTTGTTGGAGTCAGTCGGTGCAGATATTTTGCACGAGGAGTTTGTAATAAGAAAAATAGGAGAAAAAACGTTACAGCCTTCCCATAACGTCTTCCATTTAACTGGTAGAACTTCTATAGAAAAAAATGTATTATATGAGAAGATGGAAATGGAAAGAGAGAGAGAGAGAAGCGGTCGTCAAAAGAATCGATTTTTGTTGGCATGAGTTGATCTCTCTTCTCGTCGGGGAGAGAAACGCTACTTATTTTTCTACTTTTTACGTGGAAATATATGGGAGATGGAAAAAAAGAAAAAGAAAGTGTAATTTTTTCCTATATGACTTTGGCTGTTTTTTCCACATGTTCATGTCTTGACTTATGTTGGATAATGGAGTGGTAGGTAGTTAGAACAAGAAGAAAAGATACTAAGCCGGGAAAAGTAGTAGATTTTTTTTTTGTGTAAAGGATACATCCATACGAATGATTTTTTTGCAGAACATAACGCATAATAAGAGCGAGTGTGGAATGAGTGAAAAAGGAGAAAATGTACACAAATTTCTGGTAGTAATAGTGACCGTGTAGGGCTGCTTCTGTTGCTACCTCATCTTCAGAGAGAAACTCAAATCTGCCTGCTGAGCTGGATATATTGGGAGATGCTGTGCGAAAATAAAGGCTGAAGAAATACAAAGTTTTAGCTGGAGCGAAAAAAAAATTGTTTCATGAGTTTCAGTTCTCTGGACCACTTGTAGTCCTTGTAGCGATTTTCTCCCTAAACCAACTTTGTTGGGAGGAAAAGAGCGGGTGAAGCAGTAACTCTTGGAGT
>JAANSQ010001464.1:0-15058 GCA_036850885.1 Lepidocyrtinus dapeste
AAGAAAACTAAAGGGAAGAGTAATAAGGAGTATGTGAGTGCCTACATGAAGGAAAGGTAATGTACACATACAACAAATTTTTTTTTCCTGTACATCATCGTCAATATCAACATCCCCATTGCATATATTTGCTGGTTTAATTCCTGTTAGAGAAAAAATCATTTCGTCGCACCACAACTTCTCCTATTTACTATTTACATTATTTTATATTTTTTAATTCCATTGGAAGATTGTATTTAAACAAGATTCGTTATTTTTATGGATGGTTGTGCAATTGACGGAACAGTTTGCTTAACTGAGACGAAGTGCTTGAGAGGAGTTAGCAATCCTGGAGTCGCGTATGGATAAAGTTTATAAGGGAGAAATTAACAGAAGAGGTAAGACAGTTGCACACTTTAAATGTACATTAAAGATTCAAGCGTTGGGAAATCGTAGAATACTTTTTTCCTCGAATGACCCTGAAATATTTGTAATGTCAAAACTTTTAAAAGTCTTGAAGCGCATGTTGATCGAAATTTGTTTCGGAGGACCTTCATAACTTCTCTTTATGCATTGATTATTGGAAAACGTTGAATAAATTGGAGAATCGACATTAAACAATATTGTGTCATGCTGACATATGAGTGCCTACGAAATCACTGTAATCTCCTTAAATCTACTTTCTTCAGAAATTGATGGAATTCTTGGGCTAAACTTAATATAATAAGCGGACTATTAAAGTAAAAAGGAGTTGCAGTTAATGCCAGATTTTGTTGTCACGTGTAATTTTTTTTCACTGTCGGTAATATGACGTTACAACTATACGTTAGGAAGTCCAAGTTATTAGTAGGTGGGTGACACCTACAATACATAGCGATTATTTTATTAGATTTTTTTTATATTTTACCCAGTTTGCTACTGGAAAAACCAAACTTCTTTTCAGCTCCTTTTGAAATAATATCATGATAGTTTAGTATATTTTTATAATGTGCATTATTTAGCCCTTTATGAATGTATAACAAGATGGAAAATTATAGTATATGATAAGATTACGAAATTCCCATATAGTTTAATTTGAGTTATAAGTAAAAGCTTTGAAATATTCTTCTACTGAGAAATAAGATCATATTGACAATCTGTAAATCCTCTTATGACAAACAGATAGTTATAAAGATTTCCTAGAAAGATATTCAAACTGGATCTTGTTTTTTGTGTTCTACAAAATATGAAAATTTCGTTTTTTTTTGTTCCCAGTAATGGCCATCCGGGCCAAAAAGAAAAATAGAAAAGCTCAGCAGCTGAAGAAATTGGCGGGTGGAGGAGGAAACCCAAAGGGACGTGGGTCACCTCGCGGGCGTGACGTCAATCATAGTCGGTAAGTAATCCAAATTTTAGCTACCTCGCTTACTACGTATGGTCCACTCACATGCATTCAAGTCAATAAGATTCAACGTATGAATAATATAATTAAACTTTTAATTCAAATGCCTGAAGTGCATCTTTTTCCTAATTTAGGAAGAACTATGACATCGGAAAAAAAATCTTCGATTTCTCCTAATTCCGCTAGGTAATCAACCAACTAGTCTTCTAAATTTGGTCTGAAAATTTCCCTCACGGAATCAATTTGAAAATAAATTCGAAAACGGTTTTGTAACTAATAATAAGTGGTGAACGCTACTTTATGGAATCAAACCATTTGCCAAGAGCTCTTCAACCTCTTATCCTTGACTGCATTTGAGTAGACCAACTATAAGCGTCTTATAGTAATGTAACTACCGTTCAAGAGCGGATTGTTTCGGTCCGTTTTTATCCTTATTTAATTAATGATTAACTCTTGCACAACCTACACACAATTTGCAAGCATTATTGCGAAAACATACATGAAAGGGTAAAGTCGTCCTAGGAATTTTCTCCATTATTACCGCACTCGACGCTTGAAAACGTACCATGATTTAAAAAAAAAATTGCTACCAATAACTTATTACATATACATCTTATTTTGATAACTATAAATCCTCGGAATTTCGTCCCACCCAAGTATTATTTGAGTATAAATAATTTATAAAAATATGGAAATCTAAGTCATAATGAGTTTTTAATTTAAGACTTCATACTTGTTGTAACTTAATATTCATGGTTTTAAGATAGAACAAATTTTCACTCAGTGAAAATTAAATGTAAATTCAGTCTGAGAAAAATGAAACTATTAATTTCTGTGATTAAAGTGACTGGTTGACAACCAACACAAAACTTGGTTTGAGAGGAAATGGTCTCGTGTTTTAACTTTGTCTTCGTCTACCATTTTTATAATTTGTCCTTGAGAGACAAGTTTGTTTAGAAGAAGTGTACTGGAGCCATAATATATTGAGTAATTTTATTTTGGATGTATCTATGAGAATTTCATTTTCGGAAGCAGAGAAAATGCAAAAAAAATTATCCAGATGTTCTCCTCGACGTGTCTATATGTCTATGCAATAAACTCTTTAAGTTTTTCAGTCTAAAAATTTTTAACAGAAAATTTTTAATGAGCAAGAGTCCATCTTGTTGACGATCGTCTCTCCACGTGGCTGGAGAGCAATCACGGTCACCCAAGGACAAGGAGAAAGTAAAAGATATTGAAAGATTTCCTATAATAAGAGTACCTATAGTACTTATAAGGAGTGGAACGTGTAAGAGCATCTCTTTTTATCAGAGTAAGAAATTAAAATAATTCGTGTCGAGTAGGTTTCTTTCCATTAAACAAGCTTCTTTTTCAAATAAATACTTAGTATTTTTTGCTCCTTATGGAGTTTTCTTTACGTAACCTGGGTTACAACTTTACACAAAAAAAATTCAGGCACTAGTTGAAAACAAATTTTCGCTCCAACAAAGTATCATCGGTCTCTATTACACGATTCATTTTTACCATCATCATTTTTCAACTTAAACTTATTAACAGATTTCTTATGAAAAAGCATGCAAGGCAAGCCCAACATAAGCCTTGCTTGTATCAGACAAGCTTACATACGTATGTCTAGTGAGCAGTGGTTGAATACAAACGTATGGATTTTCTCGTTACCTGTATTGATCTTATGATTCCTTTCAAGTGCACATCCCCAACTGAAAGAAGCTTACTCATGAAATAATCTTTCCAAGTTTGTCCTCCTACTTAAATTGATTTCTATAGAACTGAGACGGATAAAAGGATTCTTCTTACTATTAAAACCGTAGCAGCGAGAAAGCTGACGTATAGAAGCTATTTTTCTACATTTAAATAGGTTTATAAAAGTAACGCTTTCTTTTCGAGTAATTTTCTCTTGTGCGGTAGCAATAAGGGGAGATATTTTCGTTCCTTAAGTCAAATGATTGTTTTAATGTTCAGTTACTGCGCTAATATCCGTCTACGTTATCCATATATTTCGTTTAACCTGCTAAATTCTCTAATTAAAAAAGGATTTAAGAGATTATCATGACGAGTAAAGGCACATACATTTCACTCCAATAAGTTCAGTAAGCTTAAAGGTGATCCGGCAGACATACCTAAAACAACCTATTCATCACTTCACTCATTTTATCTTCCTAAATTCGGCCAAGGACATGGAAGTCGTTCTGTATTTCAGACAAAAACTGTAAATATTTTGGGGAAAATACTCCTACGCGAGAAATCCATAAGCTTGGCCAGTCAAAGCATATTACACATATTCATTGGAAAGAGTATTGTTATTATGCGAAGTAAAAACATATTCTTCTAGTTTTGACTGCTGATGGAATTGCATATTCATGTACTTTCTAATTATAACGTTAACGTCCTTCCTATTTGAAAAAAGTGGCCATTATGTTGCCAAATCCTTAAAGGAAAAGTGCGTTGCATTCGAAGTGTTACTATGTTCTTCTAGATAGTATGAATCTCTCCCTCAAAACCGGGTAATTATTAGTGACCGCATTTCTACCTTTGCCAGAATACTGCTTGACACATATGAGGTCCAATTACTTTGGTACCCAAAGTGTGTATTCATATTTATTTGTGTAGTTATTTTTTGGTTGGTTTAATATTTTAAGGTTGAACAATTTTAATAAACAAAAATGTTTGTTGGAGTTACTGTCAAAGAAGTTGAAGGTTCATATTGACTCAGCGGTTTCTATTTCTGCTGGCAAACCTACTATTAATTATATAATAATTCATACACAATAAAATGTAATATGCCCTTATTCCATATTTACTGAATAGGTAGTGCCTGCGAATTCACATACTTGCTGTTTGTATGTAGGTCTCTAGCCTCCCCAAAGACCAATTTCTCAAGACAAAACCTTTCACATATTTTCTTTAATTCCTATAAAACATAGGTAAAAGAAAGTTTCTGTCTATTCCTGTTCCTTTAGTCTAGTTGAAGCATCAAGAGATGTAAGCGATGACCTTTGCCTTACTTGATTATAACCTTAATGATGATTCGTGCATATAAGCTAAAACAAATAATACAAGTCTAGCTAAAAAAAACTCCGTTAGAATATTACCGACCACATTAAGATTCACGGTGACTGAAGCATACACGCTCTAAAAAAGTTTCGGGACAAGCTTTTCCAAGAAAAAAAAACAGTTGGAGACATACCAAAGCATTCTTCACCTTTTTTATATTCTCCGGTTTGGATGAATGCAATGTCTGTAGCTGAGCTCTTTAACACTTCTACTCTTGTTCTCTCTCGACTCGTTTGGTTAGATAGGAGAAAATGACTTTTTCCTATATTTCAATATAATTTGAATTTCCTTTGAGCTCTCACACGCAGCTCTATTTTGAATTTTAGAGGTAGTCATACACTTGATATATGTTTTGTAGGTCAGGAAAGTGGAACATATGCGCTTACATACTATCTCACTTTTCATCGCTTGTTTAGCATATTGTTGGATCTCTTCTCTAAAATATGTAGTGCTTTCTTTTGATCTTGCATAAATTTTGTTGTCATGTTCTTCACAATGTTTCATAAACTGTCTTATTCGTAATCTTTATTCTATTTATGTATAAGATTCCACGTTGAATTTTTCCATACCTTAACATTTGTTAAAAAACTAGATACGATTTATTCTGCAAAACTACGAGAAAAACTAAGAGAAACAGAATTAATAATGGTTTGGTGCTTATCACAATTTAAAAAATCTTCAAGCAGAAGAAGTTAACATTTCGCGATTGAACAGGAAGAAAAAGATTCTAAAATGTATCGTTTCCAAAAAGGATACTGATAAGAGTCAGATAGTCTATCATCTATTAATGAACATCAAAAACTAAATGAGATGGGAAAACAAAGATGAATCTTCGGTACTAAAGCTATCCTTTTTTCCCTCTCATGCTGATTAACTGAAAGACAAGAAAGCCAACTTCCTTAGATTTACATGTCAGGAGCTGTGGCTAGTTTGCAGCTCGTTTTAAGAACTTTGTTTCATCCATTTTTTTCCCTGCCCTGCCAAAATTATGATTACCTACTAACCTATATGTAAATAAATAAACTTGGCTTGCTCTCTCGTGATGCTATGTACAGTTGCGTAACTTTATATAAATAAAGCTAGTTCTATGTGCCAATATGATGTTTTACCTGGAGGTTATTTCCTAAAACTAATTTAGTTCATAGGATGTATTTACCATCAATCTTTTCAAAAAACATTTTTACATCCTAGTTGAGCTAAAGCATTTTTACAAATATTAGAAGCTTCTGGAAGGACAAAATGTGTAGATTTCAGAGTTAATATATGAAATCAAGTGGAAACAACTTGCTCATTTCGGAATTGAGTGCTGATGCTCAGCGCTGCAGTGTATTAACTTCATTTTGGTTGATGAAGTTCTAGTATGATCTTTTACAGGCTTCCTCCATAAAAAATTCTTGGGAAAATATTGGCACGGATGGACATGGTAAGTGGATAGGAATAATACACAAAAATATGGCATGACGATAGTTTCTCTGGCAACGGTGTGGGCTTTTGCCACGTGACTTATCTCCTCCTATCTCTTCCTTTAGAGTATAGCCATGAGGCAACAATTTGAAAATAGGAAGAAGCTTGAGAATAAGGCATAGGCTGGTACATACATTCATCATGTACTTTATACGGGGAAAGTGCACATTTCAGCGTGAAAAATGCATGGCTCAGATACTACAAGTAGTGTTAAGATCTTTGGAAAGTCTTTATTCTCTTATGACTACTTGATTCGAAGAGGCTTAGAAATATCTACAAGCAATCTCTTTTTCTCAGTTTAGCCTTGTTCCGTTTCGATTCTTTCTTTTTATTCTCTTTCGATCGACTGAAGTTGCATCGTATTATCATTAGTCGCATTAGAGCGTGCTTGGTGGCTGCTAGTGTAAATGAACTAGGATGAGTAAATGTAAACTTGGGTCTTGTATGACTTTAATTTTTTCATTAAATTTCTCCAGAATAAAAGGTTCTCCAAACTATGTCATCGAGTCTTTGTCCACGAAAGCAACTGCGGTCGAAGGGAAAGTTCCACTAGGTTTGATACTATAATCTGAATTTAAAAGCAAAATAAACTCTCGTTCACATACTCGAGGGTAATAAACTTGGTTTAGGAAGTGAAGTCTTCAATTTTTACTCTCTGGTACTAAAAGCAAAAGCGGAATGGGGTTGGCAGTCACAAAATACATTATTATATTTCACGAACGATAAACACGTCATATTAATAGTTGGATTTTCAACCTGGGTCTCATTAAATATTTCGTCTTGAGAAAATATTCTTTTTGTTATCATCGCATAACATTATAGAACGGAAGGGAAGATGTGCTAATGAGGTTAACATAATTTTACCTTTCCTGAGACGAAGTCAACGATAGTTTTTTTCGCTCTTGTAAAGAAAGATTCGTTTTGACCGTGTCCTCATAAAAGTTCGCTAAAGAAAAAGTATTTTCTGTGAATGTGTTTGTGATGCAACCAAGTTTGTGTTGTGTAGAGACGATAGCTTCATTTTTTTCTCTCTTTGCAAAAAATGTGTACAATTGGCTACAACTTTCGTCTTCCAATGGTATTTTGCACGGTTTATTGATCTCCTAGCCAGTTGACTACATATGATAGTGGAGAAATGTTTGGCTGGGCGACATATAAAAAAACTACTTGGTTTCATGCTGGCTCCTCTAGTTTTGCTCTACGGGCGAAGCGGTAGAGTGAAGATAAACAATAAAATGTTAAATGACCGGAGGAAGGAGCAAGAAAATGTTCTGCTGAATAACTTGATTTAGTTTTCATTGACGCATGATGTGACGCGAAGTAAAGCAGCACCACGATGGGATAATAAAAAATATACAACTTATGTCATGGGCGCTGTAAAGATATTGTTTCAGATTACCCATTAACCCATATATTGTTCTTTCTAAAATCTCACCTTGATTATTTTAATGATGACCTAGTCCTTTAGAAGTTTGAGGATTCAATATGTGCTTTTCGAGTTTGGTAGGGATGCATTTGGTTTTGGGTAATGGAAAAAGCCAAGTGTATAGTTGATGGATTGTTTTTTCGTGTGGCGTTGTAATCTCAGTGATCTTACATTTGACAGAGGATGAAAGATCATTCTCCTCTAGGAAGATATCGGAAGTTAGGAATATGGCTATAAATGGTTAAACTTGTGAAAAAATGACGGTGGATGCTGTGTATACTGCTGAGTAAAGGGAAGAGAAGGAAAAGGATTTGGAAAGTTATTTTCTAGTCGTCCCACTGTTACGCCTCTGTCTGATCTGAAGGCGTTTTTCCATGAGATGATATGGTAACCGTACCGGTCTTTCTCTTGGCCTGACTGTGTGGCTGTGACGTGTGCAAGCAAGCCATCATGAAACCGCTTGAATGTATCACAGTCATCCAAATATGCGTACAGGTCTACAGGATGAGGGGCTGAGTTGAGCTCTTGCACGTCATTCCTTGCTGAAGCTACTTTCTTTCGTTTTGTTAAAAATGATGGAGGAACAAGCTAGAACAGAGGAAGCCTTAGTAATTCCTCCGGTAGTGTTGGAAACTGGAACGTGTGCTGCCGTTACACTGTCATCCCTGGTGTCTTCTTTGAGTTGGAATGCTGCTGTTTATCCTTCTCTATCCTTGCACGGGGATAGAGTTACTAGTTCTGCGAGCGAGAGCCTGCTCTTCTGCTATGAAGACCAGCAGCCTGAGGTTTGCACCTCTGTTCTTCACTCCTGGATTCCCTCTGCTGTGACCAGTTCCTCTGCATCTGCCTCAAGAGCTGCAGCTGCTGCAGGATTGTTAGCTTATGGAGTATTCTCAAATAGTCCTAGCGATTTTTCAAAATCATATCAAATTGAGTCGATCGTTGCTAAAAGAGAATCCGATTCGATAAACTATATTGTGCCTTCCTTTGATCCTAGTGATGCGGATGACAAAGTGACCAGTGTATGGGACAAATCTAATTTATCTAGAGATATTGGAACCTATTATGTTCCCGCCAATCGTCAAAAACATTTAAGTGGGTCTCAACGTGAAAGAAACTGCTTAGACTCTCTGTTGGAAAACGCCGACCCATATTCATTTCCCTACTTGTCCTTGACGAGAGTAGCACTTAAACTGGTAGAGGAGTTAGGGTTAGACTGGATCTCGGTGTTTTTGCTGTTGTTGCTTGTGGTTTTTCTTCGCATAGGGGCTGTCAAGTTAAAGATATATTTGGTAGGCCGGTTGCCAAATCTTAAAGACTACCAGTGTTATTCCTCTTATCAAGGTGTTCGGGTTAAACAAGCTAGTTTGGTTTACTTCTGGATGGCATTCCCCCTGAATTTGTCCGATATATTTTCTGACTTCAAAAATATAATAAATGGAAGGATATTTTTCTGGATACGCGGCGCAAGAAACACTAGGCCCGTAAATAGTATGAGGCACGCGGAAGTTACTCAGCCAAACCGCCTCAACCGCCATGAGCGGCGTTTTATCGCTGATGATTCTTCGTGCACACGAGAAGAAACCAGTGATACTAGGAGTCCTAGTGGCAGTAGAGATAGTAGCGTTGGCTCAACAAGGAGAAAGCGACAAGCTTACGCGAACAAATCTCCTCCCAAACAACAAGATCATCAGCCATCCCAAGGAAGATTCCGTAGAGGCTGGCAACTCATTCGAGCCTTTTTCTCCAAAGGAATAAAATGGTCCGGTGGTGGTGGTAGCAATAATAGCAGCGCTGGTGTTACTCGCGGTGAAGTCCATAACGCTAATATATGTGACGGTAGCAGCGCTGCTGGCATTACTTCCATTCCACCAGTTGACGGGAACGGTTGTTTAAGCACGGAGTCTCCAACTCCATCCAAATCAACTCATCCGACGGACAGGTGCGATAACAAAAACCAAAGTTCAGATAATCTGACTCACAACCAAATCAATTGTGAAGGAAACGTAGAAGCAGCAGGAGCAAAGGAAGAGTTTATTTCTACACTGACTAACGACCTAAACAGTACAGAAATTCCAGAGATTTATCAAGATGATAGAAAAGACGCTATTTGTATTGTTCATACACACGTTTGGACTACGCAGGTACGTTATCATCTCCATTTCATTAATTCATATTGTCCTACATATGTAGCAAAGTTGATAAAGTATTTAAGGACAGCGAGACTAGTCCTGCACCACTAAAGTCAGTCTAAATTAATGGATAAACTCAAAGTAAGAGAAAGTTTTTTCCATACGCGATGCTTGCTGACATTTAACATAAATTCTAGCAACCTTTTAAAAGTTGCATATTTCGGTAAATTTCCATTGGTATTTGATATTCCATGCTACTTCATTGCTAGAGAAAACAAGTTTTGAACCTTTTTTTCTTGACTTACTTTATATTGGGTTTATCTAAAGAATGCTATAAATTTTGTCGAAATCATTATGTACCTTAGTCAGCTTTCGTGATAAGGTTGGGGCATTATGAACTTTTTCGAATGAATTTCATGGATTGCTAGCACGGCACCTATTGCAAACTGGTTTTAAGATTGAGAAACCCAGTATTGTTGTTGTACGCTTCACCAATCGCTTTTCATCAATTTATATAATTTATTTTACAAATTGTGTTACTTTCTTTTTACCAATTTACTTCGTTCCGGTTATTTACTTCCAAGGTCAGATGCAAACCTTTAGAGCATCCTTTTTCACAAGCTATTCATATAGCAGGGTTAAAGATAGAATCCTGATATGTAAAACAGTCAGATCCAGATCTATCGATGAGCTTTAAGATTTACTTAAAAAATCTTAAGGCACTACCAGAAATGTGAAGTTTAAAACTTAAAAGTTAAACTCCTTATGCGGATGTCTTTTCTTTTCTTTTTTTTAAAGAAAATGTTGTGTAATTAAGATAAAATTTGTGCTGTTTTTCCTTCAACACTTAAAAACATACTAAAATTTTCAAAGTTATCTTTTATAACGAGGCCTCCTAGTATCGATTTTTTACTACTTTTTATTATTAGTTTTGCATGCAAGCATACTGGCTCGAATGTCTTCTCATAAGTCAATACTCTGCGGTGTCAAGACAAAATTAAATTACATTGTACTATGTATGGCGCTGGTTTTCTCCTTTTACTAAGGTTACTATAAATGAAATGTCTTCAGATGAAAACAAAACGTACAATATTAATGAGCAATAGTTATCACAAGCGACTTTTTAAAGCTGAAATATTAAAATTTGAGTAATAGTCCCAAGATTTTGTAAAGCCGCACCAACTCGAGACATTTATTAGAATGAAGACCAAACAATAATTTTCCCTTGTTTTTAACCAAATTGAATGAAACGTCTCTAAAATGCTATTTTTTGAATGCCATTGAATGTTTAAGATAGAATATAATAAACTTCTCCAGTTTTTTTACCTGAATAAAATACAAAACCAATTCCTTTAAGAACATAAGAGTTTGGCATAACAAAGTAATCTTGCCATGGAGACAAGTTTAGAGTTAGCCTTGGAGACAAAATTGTTTTAGAAGGGTCNCATGGAGACAAGTTTAGAGTTAGCCTTGGAGACAAAATTGTTTTAGAAGGGTCCATGAGCCAAAATACTCATCGCTAAACTTCAAAGTCGCACTAGACTTTTAAGTAACTTCAGTGAGATACTTCGTCTGTTCTGGGGGAACTTGTACAGACTCTAGTTTTATTGTTCATGGTTGAATGTTAGGTTTATGTTATTGTTTCCGAAATTCTGCCATACTTTGGTTTTCACTCTTCCATTCCTGCAGTAAATTGTGGCCATAGTATTTTCCTCTTTGCATCGTTGATATACGGAGTGTTGGGAAAAGACGCTTACAATTTTGCTCCAAAGTCACACCAGCTAATTAGATTATGTTCATCTTCATTTCGATTTTGACCTCGATGTAAATAATCCCCTGTTTCTACTTTACGCGATGCTATCAAAGCAACCTCACATTGCAGAGAGCTGACGCTTGTTTACCCCAAAAAACGATACCTATTTGAATAAAGTATCATGTTTTTTTGATATACAGAAACTGGAAAGTAAAGGGAAGAACAACTCGTAAATAATCACATTGTTTTGGTAATAGCTATACAGAAGAGACTATATAGCTTTAATGTTAACCATATTTTTTCATGCCGTTGTCAAGGTAAATTGGAGAGCGAAACTTGTGCTGATTACGGCGACACATAACGAGAACTCTACCAAGTGTTTATTTTCATTTTCCGGAATGATTTAGGTAGCTTGATGATGATATGAAATTTCTAGTAAGTTAGAACCTGTGGATATTTTGAAAGTATACTATGATATGCTAGTCTGATGATAATATCCCAACTCTCCGACAAAAATCATGTCTAAATCTAATTTGTAGTGTTGGTTTCGATATAAGAATTAATTAAGTCTGTATAATATCCCATAGAGAAATGAGACGGGAAAAACAGGAAATCACATAGATTCTTCAGGGTATAAACATCCACAGAAGCTCTATTAACTCATACGCTTAATTGGCAATAAGGGGTGAAACTAATGTAAGTATGAGGTTGCAAAAAGCTAATCAAGCCTGACTTTATAGTAGCAGCAGGAATATTATAAGCATATTTATGTACCGTGCTTGCTGTGGACGACTTCTTAAAAGCAAGTATTCGATATTAAGTAGAAGCTTAGGTTAAGTATGAGTATTTACTTCAAAGCTCAAATTACCATTGGTTTATCATTTTAGAACCTAGAATATCTGGGGAAAAAGCCAAGCAATTAGATATAGTGGTAGAATTTTTCCTTTAGAATTTTTAACTAATTTCTGCAAACGTCCTGTTGTTCAGTTTTGTACGTGTAAGTGCGGTGCTTGCCCTTGCAGTGAAAATGAAACCTGCTAATTTCTCCTACACGAACGTTTGGAAAAATTGCAATGAAAGTGGATGTTATGTGATAAAAACCCTTCAGCGTCATTCCACTGAAAAATGGGCTGGCGTATTTAGTACTTACATAGGAAGAGGAAAGAGTTTTCTATTATTTTACAGCAAGCATTTATTTTTTGCATGAAGTCAATTTCACTTTTTATTGATTTGCTTTCATACATAAGCGTGCAGGCACTTTATACAATAAGTAGTTTGGTCCGTCTATCTGTCAGAAAGACGAAAAACTGCAGCAGTCTTTCGTTTTCTGTATAGTACACTATACTTTTGTATATACCTTCAGACTTAAGTTTTGCATTGAGCATAATGACAGGACGAGAAAGTCATGCCTGTGTTTATGCACTGCAACGTGATAGCTACTTTTAACTTTTTAATTTCCCCTTTGAAGTATAACCGGCTTTATTTACTCCAATTGAGAGAGACGTATTATGAAACCTGAATATGAACCTTGAGGTGTACTTATGGCTATTAGTGGCTATACATGAGGGTCTTTTCTCTTTAAAAAATGATTCTTTCGTTACGTGAGGTCACCCAAAAACTTGACAGATAGAAACTCCAAAGGGAAATAAGCCGTTTGCATTGTTCGTTTTATACATTTTATATCTGTTTTGAACGATCAGGTGGTACAATTGAGAAGGATTCTATTCATGTATAACTTATCCATCGCAATTTTTAGTATATTTTTATGTCGCTATCCCACGAAGCATTCTGTAAGTTTCTCATGAGACTAGAAAAAGATAGAAACTCCAAAGGGAAATAAGCCGTTTGCATTGTTCATTTTATACATTTTATATCTGTTTTGAACGACCAGGTGGTACAATTGAGAGGGATTCTATTCGTATAACTTATCCATCGCAATTTTTAGTCTATTTTTATGTCGCTATCCCACGAAGCATTCTGTAAGTTTCTCATGAGACTAGAAAAACTAGGAGAACCAAAGCTTTCTGCTTCTTCAATTCTTTAAAATCTACTTTATGAATGTATGCGTGTATTTACGACGTCTATAAAATCTCGGTACTCCTTCAAAAGTAAATGTGGAACTAATTTTCACTTAGTAAACACGAACAATGGAAAGCCTTTAGCCTCTTACCTTCAAAACCTTTCACTTGATTAAGTTTTCATTGTTTGGGATGAATTTTTATTTTACTTTATTTTTCAAAAGATTCCACATTCAGGATTGAATACATACGGGAATAAATGTGTCGCAATTTGGGCTGAACTGATGATTCCATCCCATTGTCTTCCTCTTTCCTATTATAGTAGACTTATCCACCACTCACATTCTGAAGGTTATTGTTAAAGCAACGGCTTGCGTAAAACATGTCAAGTATATAAATATGTACTTATACGTTATCAGAATTATAATGCCCACAGCATTCAGGACAGGACGTGGTCTTTACATTAATCATGTATATGGTCGCCTGCTCTTTCACTAGTAATGGCAAGTTTTATATTTTGTGTTACGGGAAGAAACTCGTTAGTGAAAGTACTTACGGTTTTGATTTCTTCATGAGTCTTAATTTGATGAGTTGCTCCATCGTTATGATAGTTATATCTATACTCTCAATTGAGCTAACAAGAGTGCTCGTAAACAATTAGAAGAGAAGTTATGAACGAATTATTATCGACATAATGATGATAAGTAGGTACACGATGTTTCTATACATTTTCACTTTATTATTATTAAAATTTGAAGTTTTTCTTTCATTTTCTCATTAAATTCTATTTTGATAAAGTCGTAGGCCAAATGAGTTTACTTTTTTCATGAAGTTGTACTGAACTGCGTAATCGTTTGCAAGTTTAGTTTAAAAGAAAGTTCTTCTTTATTCATCATTTGTATAGTATAATGTATCTATCCCGTTTTAATTATAAATATGGGGGAATCATGGGATAGATAACTGTATTTCATCTTATATAAGGATAAAATTTAAGCTTACACAAAAGGACAGCACAATAAAGTAGGTATACTTACTAGGTGATACTTGGACTAGTTCTCTTCGTTTCCTTGCATCACACTTTTGCCTTCTGAAGTTATAAAATTTCTTGACAGAAAATTTGATTATTCACGTGGAAAAAGCGATTGAAAGTAAGGAGATGGGTATTTGAAATGTCTAGCAGTAATTTAATATTGCCTCATGCCTGCGACGTAGAAAATACGCTGGAAATATGCTGAGATAGTAATGGTTCTAATGATGCTTCCATCGTGCTACTTTTGAATTCATCTAGTCCAAGTTACACTAAACATGAATGTTACAATATGGTTTCCAAGAATATGATACTGCTAATACCTACTTCGATTTTCAGGTTTGTTTGACATAAACTTATATGGAGTGTTTAGGCATTATTTATGCTTTCAAGGAAACTTGATTTTTTTTGTCACATTCACATCATAAAAATGACATGAATACTTTAGTAGTAGAATATGTAATAATGTGCCCTACTTCTCTATTGACACTACTTACTTGAGAAGAGTCACTTACTTCTGTCAAATAACTAAGCTCTGATATGGATTACTCAAGTAGAGTGTCCTTGATCAGATTTTGCTACTACGTCACAGTTTCATTTCGTAATTTACATGTTGTTACTCCTGATCCATTATTCTTCTGTCATCTCTGAGTCAGAGGCACTTTTTTCCTTCCTCTGGAATCCAGAAGAAAATATTAATAAAAAAATGTTAACGCATAAAATTAACATAATCATATTAAAATCATAGGAGGAGTGTAAAAATGATTGCTCAACTTCTATTCGCCTCAGTTAAGTATGTCCCAATG
>JAANSQ010001465.1:0-15057 GCA_036850885.1 Lepidocyrtinus dapeste
ATTTAAAGTGGCTTCAAAGGAAAAGTGTTTTTCCTCTGGGATAATGAAGAGGATTATTAGCACAGGATAACAAGTGAAATGGCGATTTTGGTTGAGAGTAAAAATGTAATGTGATGAACTGAAAGCTTGTTTTTTAAGAGTGTCGTAAAGATTTTGTTTTCCAGTTGGTTGCGGAAAACAACACTCCGAAAAGGAGGGAATTCAGGTAGTCATAAATACAAACGCAAAATTTGCACGGAGTTTGCATGTGTGCAATAGATTTTTTTTTTGCGAACTACAAATATAATTTAGCGGAAGTGAATGTCAGTAACTTTTGACTTCTTTAAGGTCAAACCGCGCGTGCATGTTCTTCCAGTGTATAGAGATTATGTAAAGCGGCGAGTTGGAAAAAGTCTATATGAGTTTATGGATAACATACAAGTTATCTATGTAAATGGTAAAAAATATTTTAGGTTTACACATTCCCCCTGTCAAAAAAAATATATAATCTTTGGCAAACAAATGTCCATCAGACTACAGACTGATTCTAGTAATTGGAAAAGAGATCAATATTTGGACTAGTGTGTAGGAAAACCTGTGTAATTTCCAAGATAAGGAAAGTTCCATCATATATTACATCCGATAAGATTAGATTAATATATTAGTGGTCTGTGCCGTCATAAAAAAGTTACATATATTATTACCACACTTGCTTTATATGCTCTAAGCTGGTTTCATGGTCATCAAACCATGATAATTTTGCTCACCTGGTGTAGTTTCCATTATTTTTGAGAAAAAGTTGCAAACTCAAAATTTACCAGACCATAACTCCAAAAGTTTAGATAACAGTTTAAATGGTTTAACTCTGAAGAGTTTCCAAAACAAGTATTCTTCCAGGAATGCGTGAAAAGTGTTAATTATTTGAAAAAATTATATAATTCTTTTTTCGTTTCGTAGACTCGTTTACAGATGGACGGCTTGTGAACCGTGTGAAAAGTATTTCGTTCCAGGAGGACTCTATTGCGAAAGACCTTTTGCTTCTTACCACAAGTGACTCTGAAGAGGACGAGGAGCTCTGTGAGCATAAATCCTTGCTCGAAATGAGTTCTACGAATGACATGGATATATTAGATGACTCGGGGTTAGATAAAGGAGAAAAGTATTCTGTCCTGATGGACGACGAGGATAGAGGGTTTGATAGCTTTCTCGATGAAAATGATGGATCAGGAGGGGATTCAAAACATGATAATGCCTTTAGCCCAGATAATTTGAAGAGTCAGCTAACTTTTGCCCAATCCCAGCAGGATGTTCCTCAAGAGACATTAAAGAAAAAAGCAGCCAGCGTTTTGGATTTGATTAACTCTGAAATTTCGGATTTGCACATGAGAGAGTTGGAATTGAAGAAATTACATTCTCCGACTCCACCACCTACACCAGAGAAATCTGAGAAGGAAATGATGAATGATGGGGACAACACCGGAGAAGAGTTTGAGGAGGGTTCTTCTGGAGAAGATGATTTTTCTGATAGTGCAATTGAATACGATGGGTTCACTACCAACGGATCGCATTCATCTGGCCAAGTTTCTCCTTCAGAGAATATGAATGAGATGGGTGCGAGGCACCAAGGAGAGGGTGAGGTGGAACCAGAGCAAAGTGCGGTCCAGTTAGAAAATGAAGTGGACGAAAAAAATGCTGAAGAGAAGGATGAAGGGAATGAAGAGCCTTTGGATAATGAATTGCAAGAGTTGCAACAACCACAGCAGCGAACCCCAGGATTAGTTCGGCCCCTGGCTGAGGAGGAGGAAAAAACTATAAAATTTGAAGCCACCGATGAGACTCCAATCGAGCGAGAAATTCGTTTGACACGTGACCGGGAAGAGGAATTTCGAAGGCTTAATAACCTAAGCAGCAATAAGTCTTCTTCACCAACATCCGGTGACAGAATCAGTCCGTCACAAGTTCCTAAAGTGAAGTTGGGTAGTCTCCCAGTGAAACCTGCGACTATCTCAAGTCGCCCCGAAAAAGATACACCATCCTTACCAGTCTCGGGCGTGTCGAAGGACTTGCAATATGAAATGGCTACAGCTCGTTTCAAAAGGGAAATCGAGGAAAGCATGAAAAGAGAGAAGGAACTGGTCTTGGAGGGTTTACTTAAAAAAGGCGCTAGTGAATCCGTGGAGGAAACCAATTTAACAGAGAATCCACCACAAGAGACAACAGAAACCAAGAATATGGAAGAAGGTGATAATAAACCAAGTCAAAGCCCGGTCAGTCCTCCACCACCCAAAGAAGAACCCCAACAACAGCAACAGCAACCACAGCAAAAGATTGCTCCTCCTCCAGAGAGCGTACTTCGGAAACCGACCATAGCCAAACTTTCGATTGCCAAGCTGCCAGCAGCTCGTTTCTTTTCTCCACCAGGATTTAACGCAAACAAACCAAGCAGGATCACACCAGTTGTCTCCCCCATCATAGCCAAGGGCAGTTTGACATTTCCAACTCCAAACGGAAGCACATCTCAAACTGTTGGCGGATCCCTACCCATTGGAATAACTCGACCAAGTTTCACTTCTTTGGAAAAATACATTTTACAGTCAAGCTTGAATTATAAGACCATCGCTGCGAGTCAGACAGGCAGCATTGATGAAGAGCCTGCAAAACCTACACCGGAACCAGCACCAGCAGTCAAGCCACAATCGCAAATTCTAGAAGACCCGTTACGCATCGTGCAGAAGGCTACTAGCGTTGATGAGGAAAGTGTAAATGAAGAGAAGGAAGAGGAGGATGAGAAGCCAAAAAGGAGGTATATCCCAGCCCAGGATAAAATTCAGAAGGAGATTGAAGACCTGGTCATGAGAGAAAAAGGTACAGAGTAAAACACTCACTTATTCCTTTCATGTTTACCCAACTTTAAGCCTTTGTACACTCCTTTTCCAGAACTGAACCGTACTAGGGCAAAGTGGAAGTCTACTCTGGATCTTCCTGAATCAATGGAGGAGCCTAATGAGCAATCCCAAATAACACAGTCCACCCTATCGCTACATGCATCCAGCTCGATTTCCAATGAAACCGAGGTTACATGTCGTGCCTCTAGCTAATGGTGATATCGAAGAGCCTTCATCGAAAATGAACAATGACGATGGCAACGCCAATATCGAAGAATTGGACTCCAAAAGAGCTGCAGAGGATGCTAGACAAGTAACGAGGGTGAAAGCGCCTGCGAGACGACGTAATTCCTGGCTAATTAATCAGTGGGAGGAACGCATTCGCCAACAGCAGCAAACGACCAACAAGAAATAATTAAGACCATACCATACCATTGTACCATACTTTTTAAAAATAATTCCAAATGCTTTCAAATACGTTAAAATTTAAATATATATGTAATACTAATGATATACTACTTTTTGCGATTTTCTGGGGGTATATGATAACGTCAGATGCTTTTCTAAGTACTAAATCGTAATTAATAATAATTCTTAGAAGGTGAAGGCATGTTAATTATCGAGGTGTGAATTTTTTCCTTTTCCTTAAATCATAAATGATAATTGCTATCTTAAAATGAAAATATGGTTGTGAGAGATCATTAAAAATATCTTAATCTGTTAATTGGATATTATGAAAGATTACGAAAAATAAAATAAGTAATAAATAATACGCTGTACATTTGAAAATAGTACGGAGGGTCGTTACTCGTTAGCTTCGAACAGAGATTTATTTGTATTAAAAACTTTTTTTTTTAAACTGTGAACCGTCTACATTACACTAATATTGACATGATGGTTAGAACACGCTACTACACTACAAATTACGATCGACGGATATTGACTAAATCAATACCAATACGTCTTCTTCGGAATTCTATCTTCCCTTATACCCATTTGCTCCATGATCTCCATTTCAAAAGTTTTCAATTTGGGTTCAAATGTTATAGCTTCGACTACCTTGGAAGGAGTGTCTTTGGGCGTGTCAACGTACGTGGCAGCAGTCTTGTAGTCCATAGTTTCATCGGCGGCTGTTGGCATGGGAATAATCCTTCCGGTACGCAGTGAAACGCGAACCTTCTCCCCATCCTCTGTGAAACGCCACTCAACCTTGGTGCATTTATTATCAGAGGGGTCAACTAGAGCAACTTGGTTAGTGACTAGGAGGGGTGCCTCCGATTGAACAATCATTCCTGGATAGTCCTTGGTTTCCCCCATACGTTTAAAGTGGCAATTGAGACCAGCAACTATCACCCAGTTTCGTTCCTGAATCACTTGTGCGACAATGCCCTGTTTGCCCTTATCTATCCCAACAAGGATTTCTACCCTGTCGCCGCGGTAGATCGTCCATTCTTTTATGGGCTCCACGAATACTTGCCTGGATCGATTTATTTCGTTCTGTCTTTTGAATTCATCTGTCCACGGGCGATTAGTTGTGAAACGGAACTTCCAGGGCTCCTTTTTTACTGTTCTGGGAAGGTAGTTGATCTTGTTTGGTGTCTTCCATTCTACCTGCTCAGTAGCTCGTTCAATGTAAGCATCTGGTAGATTAGAGTACTTTTTTGTCAAATCGCTAATCCTGGTTAAAATTGATGGGTTTGGGTCCTTGACAGAGTAGAGAAGTCTAGCTGTTAGTCTCATTTTCTACGGAGCTTTTTAAAGTCACTGTCGCGTTTAAAAACAACAAGTTTTTTTTATCTCCAATCCTTTTCAATCAATAATTGAATCAAAATTATAAATTAACATTTAACTTATCATGAATGACTTACCAATTAAATTCCCCGATTTTAAAACCAAAAGGCTGATATAACACGTAATTTAATTAGTTATCTTTCCACAAGCAAATAAAATTTCTGGAGTTGATGCACTGGCTGAAACCGTACCGCTTTCTTTTGTTTACCTTTTCTGGACATACTGAGACCAGTTTCGCAATAGATTGAAGAGGGCCATATGATAATGTTGTTGGATGTTGAGCATGTGTGAAAGCATCTTATTATCTTGGTCTTGTGTGTCGTGTCAAATTGTTGGATCAAAATGTTGACCCATACTGGAGCTCGTGTCATATTTCTTAATCAATTAACCTCCCGGACCATTCCGGGACTTAGATCATCTCCAATTTTTCTCTGGAACTTGGAGCCTAGACGAAATTATGCCAAGCCAGCAATTTCAGGTTTGAAAAATGCGAACAATTTTAGTCGTGAAAATATCATTAACTTTCCCTTAACCCTTCATTGTTTCATGATTAATTATTTCTTATAGGAATTGCCGGACTCGGGAAGAAAAAGGTGGGGAAGTCTGGTCCTATGTTGGAAAAGAAGAAGCTGTCAGTAGAAACCGATCCCTATAAGTTAGTTAATTATTGTTGCGGTACGAATATGAAGAAGGAAGGTGGCGAAGATGTCAAGTTAAAAGATGATAGTGAATATCCCGATTGGTTATGGACGCTAAATACAGGTACTGAAATTAAGACTTTCTTGCTACTGTACCATTTAAAGCTTATGTAAAATTCAGCAGAGGTTTGGGTTTTATTTTAAAATATATAAAATTATTTCTTTATTACAAAGGGGGACCTCTTCCGCTAGAACAGCTAGACCCAGACACAGACGAATACTGGGAAAGGGCTCAACGGTTATCACGTAGAAGATGGACCAGCCTTTTGAAATATAGGAAATTCTAGTCTAGTGCCACGTTCTGCGTTGGGTGCGTTGGAGGAAGAAGGAGAGGTTACTTAGAGTTTGAACTTAATTCTAGAATACCATGCCTATGGAATAGTTTTTATATTGTGAGTTAATTTATCAATTAAACTGAACACTACATAACATCAGCATCAATGAGTCATACTTAATAAGTTACTGGACGGTTCTGTTACTAACTAATTCACATCATTCATTTTTGGTTAGATCATCGGAATTTGGAATGAAAATTTTCAAGTGTTGTAACTCATTAATACTGATACTGATTATTATTAAGTCAATTTTCAAAGCTGATAATTTTTTTAGTATAATCCATTCAGTACAATTTTGTATGTGGGAAATACTTGTCACAGTTAATTTAGTAAATTTGGGGATGGTGGGATTTAGTTAATAGACAGAAGATAAGATAATGCAACTGGCAGTTTGCAACTAGTCGTCATCATCATCATTTCCATCCAATACAATAGATTTTCTACCAACCTTTGGCTCAAGCGGTACGTTATCAAACATTGAGAATGGCGTATGCGCATTCCCTTCTTGATGGTGACGATGACTATCTTCGTGGAGAGTGTAACGGTGATGATGGTAATCACTTTCGACACTAATACTGACCCTTTCCAGTGACTCTAATTCTTTCAATATCGGAAGAATGTAAAATTCCTTTAGTTCAACCACAACAGACTTGAGTTGGTTTAGTAATATTCCAAATCCAATATCCTGTAACTTTTGCTTTCCATGAACACCTCCATTCTCGGCAATGTTCCTAAGAATTAGGCATGCATTTTTCTACGCAAAGGAATATAAATATATACCAATCTTTACCTTAAACTATTAGTTTAAAAATTTGAAACTTCAGCTGCAAAGTCACCTTACCAAAATGGTAATTACATCCTTATAGTCCGTCATGATTTGCATGGCTAATTGTAAGCCATTCTTTGCCATGAATTGTGCGACGTGACAAGCGTTTCTGGCTGTCATGCAAGCAATACATGCTATACCTTCCTCCACCATATCTTTAGATTTCTAGAAAAAATATTAATTACAATGATTTTTGTAGCCTTTAAAGTCACAGTCACACCAAATTTACTGTTGTATTATGTAGTGTGCCCCGAACCAGATATTTGAGGATTGAATCTACTACCCATTTCATCAAGGCCATTTGCGAGACCTTTTCTCTGAGCGCACGGCTCGCGCATAAATGCCGAAGTAGTTGTGTAGTATTTCGTATTAATTCCTGCAGAAAAAATCCATTAAATCTTATGTTAAGTCCTATTTTCTATAAGTCTTATTTTGACAATGACCTTATCATCGGGGTAATTTTTATAAATGGATCGGATTCTTTGAAGAACATTAGCCGAGTCCATTTGCTCGCACACTTCGTCTGTTATTGCCATACTGGATAACAATACGACTATAGCGTTAATTGCTGAAGCATCGTATTCATATTCTGCAAGTATAAGGTTTGGACATAGAGAAGTTGCATTAATTTTAATTCGGAGAAAGTACTACATTCTATTCCTACTAACACCACTAACCTTTGTCATTTAATTTGGCTACAAGAATAGGAAGAATCTTAGCTTTAGCTACGGCTCTTTTCCTTATACCAGCCTCATTATAAGCTACTCGTACGTCATCCGTTAAAAGTGCAGCTTTTAACGCACCGCACCACTTAAAGTAAAGTAGAAGTACGAATTAATTTGAATGCATCAACCCAAATGAACTCACTCTCTTTTTGGATCAAACAATTTACCTCGCATAAAAACTCGTTTGAAAGTTTAGGCCTGAAAATTAAAGAAAGAAGTTGCGGAAGCAGACCCAAATTCCAACTGAAATGATCCCTGTTGGCTTCGTTTTTAATGAATACATTCCGTAGTAGTTTCACCACAAGAATCTGCGTTCTCACAGGAACACTTTTGCTGAGGACGAAAAAGCATTTTAATTTATAATAGGCGCAAACGATTATAGAACCTTTCGATATTATTCAGTTACTCTATCTAACATACTCTAGTGCTTGGGCTATTATTTGCCACCCGACGTCATCAATGATGTCGGCATGACCCGGTGTTAGCGCGTATAAAGCTCGGAGAACAGCATCCCTACAGTGCTTCGCCCCAGGACTGTATACATTTAACTGATTAAATTATATATTGCTGCTTTCATGAAATAATATTATTAATTTGGAAAAGTATTCTTCGTGTTTCATACGCTAAAGCGTTAACGTTCGGGACACCGCTATAACAGCAAAATATCCAGGCTCGGCATACAGCTACGTATGCTCCCAGTTCTAGGACTTTATCCCTTGTTGAAGGACCTTCCGTGCAAACCGTTTCGGCGAGACCATTTAACATTTGCGTGACTATATCAATTGGAGGCGGGTCTTTGTCCACGGCCGTCTAATTTAATTTATAAAAGTGTTTCACATGGTTAATATCTAGACTGCTGAATTCTCAACTGTTTATCTTTATTGGTAGGTACCATTAACTCTGTCAGGATTTCTTCTGCCATTATGGTTCAAATGAAAGTTTCGATATCTTCTGAAGGTTAAAACTTGGTTGTACGATACCGGACAATTTGGAAGTTTTTAGAGGTTAACTTGGTACAAATTCGATTATGTGAGTAGCGAAAGAGGGTTGGTTGGTTTATGTCGGATTGTAACAAAATATTTGACTGGTTTCAGTTTCAATTTTTTCCAGGTACGAAATTCCATCATCAATTTGTCTATAATTTGCATGTTGCTACGCGTATGATTGTAATTTGTAAATAAATAAACTTCGAGGAAATTCATGTAGGTCAAAAAGGTCAGTTAGTTTGCTATCTATATTCATTCATTCTGATTCAGTGTGCTCAATTCCTGAAATGGGTTTACTAACAAGTATGACATTTTTTCTCAAAAAGGATAAAAATCATACTAGGAAGTAAATTTTCTTGAGAATGGGATCATCAGGAAAGTGTCACGTATCACATATACTCCATTACTCACCTTGCATGTCATGTCATGATGTCCTACTTTCCACTTGAATTTTACGTTCACACGTAACCTATCATTTATTATCATCATATCGATTATTAAATGTAAATGCCAAACGCTGCTCTATTCTAGTCACCTAGTTTTTCATTCTCAAAGATTTTTATTATATGCGTCATGAAAATGAGTTCGGGTTGTTTCATCTTTTACCCTTTTGTCTATATTGCTTTCTCCATAAATCATTCTTGACACATTCAATTTTTTGCCTAAACATTTGCCGAAAAGGTGCGTATAAATCGTAGCGCCTTTCTCTACGTATCTTTGTATCATTTCCATTTTTCTGAATAGAACTACAACACCCCGCAGCAACTTCTAGTGTCGGCTTCAATCAAAATATATTATCTTTGGAGGCTTTCTCTATGATTTACATAAAGGACAAGAAAGTGGGTGAGAAACGTGTCACGCTATCCGTTTATGAATGTACACTCCCATAAACAATGAAAAGAATAGAGGGTTTATTTGCTTCCTTAATCTCATTATTCAGTCTATAGATCATACAGATATGAAAGCGAGCATTCACCGCTGAAATAAAACTGAGAAGAATAAATTGAACCAACAAAGTTCTTCTGAGAGAAAGCAATAGCATGTCTATGTCATATTAGATTGCAGTAAAAAAAGAAAGTTTTATTGACTATACAAAACCAAAGAGAAAGCATGGGTTGAGTTTAGACAAACAGATAGAACCTTCAATTATTTCGGGTATGCGCCTATGTCCGTAAATAAAAACTTTTTTATAGTTGGAGTTGGAGGAAGCAATAAAATGATCCTCTTGTATGCGAGCTGGTTTTCTTCAGTTCTAAAACTGTTAGCGGAGTAAGCACTCCTATAAATAATTTTTCTGTTCACATTCATAAGGTATATTTTTCTTAGAAAAGTACAAAATGAAATGTTGCCAAACATGGCTTTGGTTGGAAATAGTGATGGAACGGATCCAAGTTCTTCATTAATAGAAAGAACAGGACCTTTCACCTTAGGACTTCCAAAAGGACGGAGAGCCTTGGGCTCCAAATCAGCTCGATTAACCACCATTCCCTTTGACTCATCTTTCATAGCTTTCAATGAGCAAAAGCCGGCTGGTTACAATCAGCGAAAGCCTTACTTGCCATTTTCAGCTTCGCCTTCAATACAGCGATCGAACAATCAGCAAAAACAGCAGCAACCTACCGCATCTGTGAAATGGAAAAGTGCTGGGGGTAATGGGCTTCGCTCTGAAGTTTCATTTAGGGCTCGTGCACATTCTCATAAAAGTACGAAAAATGATAATCACAAAGAGTCAAAGTCAATGCCTTACCTGGTGGATCCTAAGAGTGCCAACTTTAAACAAAGAAAAGCTACTTCGACTTCCCCAGAAGAACTGCTGGAACTAAAGAATAATGAAAAATTCATGAGACAATCACCCCATGAGCAAGACCCAAACGATATGATTATGACAGGGACTGGTAAGGCTCCGTTACCCAGCAGTAATATTCCTTTGGCTGGAACTAAAGTTCAAAGCGTGAGAGAACGGTTCCAGGTGTGCCGGACAAAAGAAGAAAAGGAGAAAAATCCGGATTGTATTCGTCTAGACAAATGTGCACTTCGTTCATTCCCAGATATTGGAGGTGGTGAAAGTGTTTCTCTTAAGTTACTTTCTCTCCAACATAATCTAATCACTAGGCTAGAAAACGTCCCTTTGTTGAGTCAGTTGGTTGTATTGGATCTATATGACAATCGAGTGGAGAGAATTTGTGGACTTCAAGGGCTTCCTTCACTACGTGTATTACTCCTGGGGAAAAACCGGTAATGAAAGATTTGATTTGTCTTATTTAATTGTTAGCTTTTAAACTTTACTGATTTCATTCCAGGATCAAGAGAATTGAAGGCATGGACAGCTTAAAAAGACTTGAAATCCTGGATTTACATGGGAATCAGCTAAGATACGTTGATAACCTGGGCTCCCTGTCCTCCTTGCGAGTCCTCAATTTGGCGGGAAATCTTCTCAGAAATATTAGAAACTTGGGTCCTTACGGCTTGTCTTCTTTAACAGAACTAAATTTAAAAAGAAACCGAATAAAGAATCTAGATGGACTTCAAAAAGCGCCTCACCTTAAAAGACTACTCGTCGCAAACAATGACCTTCAAAGCATTGCCACTTTAGCGCCCCTTAGAAAACTAGTGTTTCTTCAAGAGCTTATCATAGAGCCTAATCAATTAGTCTCATTGATCCCCACGACAGAATATAGAAATCAAGTACTCACTCTATTTCCCAACCTAAATTTAATCGATAAAACCCAAGTTACGGATGAAATGAAACAGGAGGCGAGACAATGGCATAAAACCAAGTTGGCAGAAGAGGAAGCGAAGAAGAAAGAAGAAGCCCGAAGACGACAAGAAATGGCTGCTACTATAGGCCCCCCTGGATCCAGGGAACAAGTCATTTACCAAGCCAGGCGTAGATGGGAGTCTTTAAGGAATTTTGTTAAAAGTACAAATGTAACTCCATCTGAAGCTAAACCTAAGCCGATAAAAAATATGCGGACTTTAGTAACCGCCTCCATCACGGCTAAATCTACGAAAGTCATACCAAATTTTGATGAGCTTTATCCCCCAGCCACGTTAGATCTAGAATATTTTCCAGATGGGCAAACAGAACTGGACAAAATGGACTCTCTTTTGAGTGGTGGAATTATTTATGAAGCGAAGGAAGAGCATGAACCTGATAATGAACCAGAACAAAGGGAACATCTCAAACTACCAACAGATTCTCATGCTTATCTTACCGAGCCCAAATGTTTTCCCACTTCTTTGCATTTTAACGAGCTTGGAGTTTCGGTTACAGAATCTAAAACGGCGTCTCAACCCGCCCCAAATGAAGATTCAAGTAGAACATTTATTGTTCATGCAGATGCTGGCAATGATAATTTCAAAGATGTAAACTGCGAAATTGATGAAGCTCCCACGGTTCTACAGGCAAATACAGATCAGAGTAATCAAATTCAATCAGAAGGAATAATAAGTAAAAACCTTGAAGAAGCTTCGTCCTTGGAAGCACCAACCAGTGCTGCTGAAGGCATTTTTAAAACTAGACCAACTTTGTCACCTCCAGTGGCTGTGGTTCGGCCACTGACTCGAGAAATGAACCAAATTACTGAAGAAGTCTCTGATTCTGAAAAATCGAAATCTGAAGCTGAATTGTTTTCAATCCCACGAATTAAAGGTGACAGTTCCCAATTAGTTGAGAACATCTCCAAGGTTCAAAGCGTCCCAGGAATAAAAGCTCTTGCAGAGAGTCCAAAAAGGACAGAAAATTCAAATGATCTTCTTATTGTGGAGGATCCAGTCTCAAGATGCATCATATCAAATTTGCAATCGCAGGAAATTTCACGAAAGGAGGAATCGAATCAAGTGGACAAAGGGGAAGTATTAAACTTCATTGACAAAGACGCATTGCTTTCTTCGAACATAAATAATAGTGTTGAAAATAAGGAAACAATTTTACTGCATGAATCACAAGAGACATCTGAACCTTTAATATCACGCCAGGAAAACTGTACAGAAAAGGAAGAGCTTCCGATAGCTAACAACGCCTCTAGGGCGAAAACAAAATTGTTACGGCATTTACGTAGCATTAGCCTAGATTCGGGAATGCAACCTCCACCACAAACACTAGCTCCTTCAGAACTTTTACCGGAAGACGATTATGTGGTTGACGAGGACGACAATGATAACGAAGTTCAAGACTTTGAATGCGATTATGATTATGATGGTGGGGCAGATGAAGATGCTTACAGTGTAGCAACTTCGACTGGCACCACAGGCACCTCTACCAATACGACACCAAGACGTAGTAGCACCGTGATTGCCACAACTAACCGCCTTCTAAGAAGTGGAGGGTCTTTCCGGAAGCAGACTTTCCCTAGGACTAAATCACAACGAACTAGGGTAAACCATTGAGATCAATTATGTACTTGAAATTACTTTGTCTATGTCATTCTTTTTGAAATACAGCTAAGGGACAGGGCCGCCAAATTATTTGGAAGTACCTCCGACATATCACCTAGACCAACGACGACTACAACGAAGCGCATTGGCAGTGGAGTTGGTTCAAGAACTACTGAAAGCCAAACTTCGAATCATTCTGTGAGACCATCTGCAAATGGTAAGATTTTACGAAGATGTGACTCTGCAGCGAACTTGACTTCCTCTTTGGCATCATCTCCATCTACCAATGGATCCTCCTCTTTATTAAACGGTTCAACGCCCAAAGCGATAGGGGGTGGTGGCAATATTATTAATGTGGTCGATGATCAGGGAGCCTCACCTTATCGAAAGCAGGGAGTCGACTTTTTAGTCGAGGTTGAAGGAAAAGTGTTGAATGTTTTTGGACAAGGGGGACTACGACATGCTCTAACGGTAAATAGTTTGAAGGATCTTGCAGCTTGATTCACTGCAACAGAATTCAGTAATGCAAAATTAGTATATATTCAATATTCTTAGGCCTTCACGTCAAATGTGACATGTCACGTGAACGTAGCAAAGTTCCATTACATTACCTACGACAGCATAATTCCGTTTTTTGGAAAATTACGACAAGTCTACCCATCCCTGGAACATTTTCACTTTAGGTAATCGTATAGCATGCGATGAATGGATTATGGCAAAAGTTTAGCCTGATCATTTTTTGGATAGTTCTTCTAGAAAATAGATAATTTGCACTCGATGTATTTGCTTTTAGGGCTAATAATTTGTGCACATTGGCTCAACTAGACGCACTCTCAGATCTGCAAGGACTGTCCTCATTAAGTATTGCGAAAGAAGGGAACCCCATCGTTACGCATGAAGCATGGGCTCATTATGCTAGCTACAGATTATCTCATTGGGGCCTTCAAATTATCAATGGAAAGGAGGTGAAATCTCAGCAATATTTAATAGTGAATACTGATTCAGCATTACGGAAAGCTTCCTTTACCATTTAGGTTTGTTCGGAATATCGGGGAGGAGTGACTCCTGCTGCGCAAGCAAAATGCTTCGAGTCTTTGGGATTCCTAGCTTTATCTTGTCTCCCTCAAACAGCGCTTACGCCTTTGGCTAAACGGCTTCATATGCTTCATTGCTTTTGTTGCTGTTCTCCATCAACATCATCAGATGAATCAAGTACGTACTAATTTTTAATCAGTAAAAAAGATGAATATGTCTAAATTATTCAATTAAATTATCGAGTCAGACAGACCACAAAGATTAGCTGTGAGCCACAATCACCGGGGTCATAGTCCATCGCAACAGACTGATCATGGCTCTACAGGAAATTTTTGCCATGCTTGGGATGACGACCCTGTCCTCCTTGATGTCATTGGTAAAGAGGCGTTAGTGTACTGCCCTCCTCTCCTCCCTCCAGAAAATGATCAAGGTATGAACGATCCTGGAAATGGCTTGTCTCCAAAATCAGAAGAAAGGGCAAATCTCATGGAGGTCTCTGAGGGAAAGCGAGCACAATATGAAGCCAAGCGTGCTGAGACGCTAAAGAGCTTAATTAATTCAGGAATGGAGATTGTTGAAAAGGTCGACAGACTAGAAAGAACTTGGCCTACGCTAATGACCGAAGTTATTCAAGAAATACTCATGGACTACAGATTCATGGATTCGTACATGAAGAAAGAACTAAAGAAAGCGCAAGATGCTACTTTAATCGCAGCATCAAACCAGCAGCAACATCATGGCAGAAAAGTTCGACATTAAATGCTTTGTAGAATTCGTAAATAATGAAAAGAACAATGTTATGCGATCGCAGAGAATGTAATAAATCTTTATAAAATCTGAAAATTACTCTGCAGACTTCTTTATACGTACTTAAAAATTAACCTGTTTCCCTCATGCTTTGTATAAGAAAAATATGAAAGAATCAATTGACTAGTAAGTTTTTTACGTAATAGATGCACCCGGTAATGTTAAGGCATACATGGAATTCTAATGACGTAAGCTAATGCATGGAATCATCAGCATGTCTTCAAAGAACTAAACAGCCAATTAAGTCTAATGACAGATATTCGACGGATATACAGATCTTGACTGGTGTTCATAATAATTATAGTAATAGTAATAACAATATTAACTTTACTCATTTTTCGCAATTTACATCTAATTTATGTTTTGATGCTATTGTATCAGTGGTATTCCTTGTAAAATTTTCTAACGTAAATACAGTTAGAAGAATTGACAAGGTACGTCATCTTTCTCCATTCGATGCATAACGAAAAGATAAATAGGTAATAATAATGTTCCTAGTAACTTCAAGATGTGTTTGCGTCATTTCTTGAAGCTGAATAACTTCATTGACGGAAAAACTTGGAATTGACTAATTATGAAGGAAGGATTATATGGTTCTCAAATCATGGCACCC
>JAANSQ010001466.1:0-15054 GCA_036850885.1 Lepidocyrtinus dapeste
AAAAAATTTATCGCTTTCGGAAAGTTCATATCTTATCATAGTTATCATATTCTTTTTCAATTTGAATGAATGACAGAGAGAGCGACAAGCAAAAAATGACAGATGCCGAATGAATGTCGATGAAGATAAAGAGACTATTTTTGAAGCTCTTACACAGCTTATCTAAAGCGTCCCAAACAAAAACAAACGCTGTTGGTTTTTTACATGGTTAAACCTAAACTGTCATAAAACTTACTGCGTGAAAATAAGCGCTGCCAATAAAACAGATTAGAAGTGTTTTCCAAAGGAGATGATTAGATGGTTTCCTTTAAAAAAATTATCTTAGTTTTACTATGAAGCAATGTAATCGTTATGACATGAATAATGGGTGTATTTACCATTAAATATATTTGTTTTTGTCGCTTGATGCGATGCGTGCTTTTACAAACCTACTTTTTCTATTGCGTTTACCCTTTAACCCTATTTTAAAAAGTAAAATGCGTGCATGTTTGCTCATACGCGTATGTGTAATTTTGATATGCGTGAGTATACAATCGACTCTCAAATTCTCAAGTGATGGTTTACTTTTTAAAAAACTATATTTACATTAGTGTATTTGGCTTAGTTGTGGGGTTTCTACGTGACAATCGAGATCCTGTCTAAATAGAAACATCCGCTGTAAAATGATCTTACTCATATACTCCGTTTGTATGATATCACGCGCGCAGTCAACTGAAAACTGAAACGCAATGCCATTTAAAACGATCATCGTATAAAGGTATATAATTCTGACTTATTATCTTGTTTCTCGTGTCACTATCGTTGTCGCTCATTGTGTGATTATTACTAGGCAGGAGTGTTCAAAATACAATAATTTTCTTACGTCGCTCATAACACGATTTTCGTTTTGAAAAAGGGTCATCATCTTGGAATCATGCGTTTTGTACAAGGGATCCCCTAGTATGATTATGAACCTGGTGTGTCCCTGCTTTCTTCATGTACACTGACCCGTCAAGGTGGATAACTTTTGTAGATTTTTATAACGCCACTTAAGGCTAGTCTCTAGGGAGAAATTTAAAGTTCTGTTAGTCTTCCTTTTTCTCACCTTGGTTTGATGTCGTATCGGCGTCTATTTTCGTAGGTGTAATATAAAATCTATGATTTACCTAAGTGAGTATACCAAACGGATATGGAAATTATATGCGTACAATGCGGCCCCTCAATGTCACTTCAGAGCTAATCTTTTTGTTAGACTTGAACAAGTTTGATATTAACCCTGCCTTTAACATACGATAAAAGCAATGACTTAGGCGACCGCTGACTCTGATTACCGTATAGAATGTCACGACGTAAGAAATGACGACGATATATTTTTTGTATACAAATCAAAGTTGGGTAGAGAGAGAGAGAAGGCTCAAAAACATTCTCATGCCGTAATCATATACACACAGTCATTATTGCTATTATTACTCCCTTGATTGCAATCCACCTCAAGGGAGACTAAAAGGGTCATAGCTAGTGTCACACAATCCAATCCTCATGATCATTCGTTCGTGTCGTCCGTGTCGTCGTCATCCAAATAATGTAAAAATATACAAGGCTAGATTATGATTATGTCCCGTTTTTATCCTCTCTTATTCAATGACACTTGCTACATGCCACCCCCCAGATTTATATCTTCAAAAGGAGTATAATACTTTGCGTATGGTTTAATCACACCAACATCATTTTACCTTTTTCTTCTTCACACTTTGTCATTTTTTATAAGCGTTTTATGAAATTTTATACATTGTTATTTCTATTACTCATACTTTTTTGTGTGAACTGTATGCTCAGGTATTCTCTCAAATTATGTAAAACTTTGTAACATTATGGGAGCAGCAGAGAGGCAAAAGGAGTAAAATAGTTTTCTTCTTCTTGGTAAAAAACCATTCAAATATTGTGTTATTGTATATAATTTAATGGAAAGGTGCTTCTTTTAATAATGTCGTGAGCTGAACCAGAAAGTATTTTGTTTCATCCAAAAGGTTTTTTTTTTGCCAAATGCGTTTCTCAATCTCTCTAAAGCAAAAGCTTAGTCTTAAGGGTTGGATTAAGGTAACTCACTACCAACCCTTTAAGATTATTCAATATATTTTTTGGGTATTTTTTGTTTATTTACAGCAAAAAGTTTATTTCCCTAAGGTTAGTTGAACCATGTGGGTTAGGTACGAAAAGATATTTTTACTACTGAATTCTAAAGAAATACTACGATTTTTTACTACTAGATTTTTTTTACTATGTTCGTTTCAAGATGTTCAACTAGGATTGCTCATGTATTCTTCTTGCTAAACGTGATCATGATACATGATGATATTCTTGCGGAGATAATGTTGTCTGTCAACTTGAGCTTACAAAAATATCAACTTTTTTTTACCGTATCTTGGTCGAAGCCCACAATAAAAATCTCATGCTGGGTTCTAGCATAAATGTGCAAAAGTGCGTTGCGTAGATGGCAAGTGCACTCAAAATATATATTTTATTTACCATTTTAGCGTAAATCTATATATTTTTATGTTTCTTTAGAAACGCCGTAAGGAATAAGGATCCTATTTTTGGGGAAGATAAAGTCAAACAAAAAAAGAGAGGTCTTGCGACCGACAGAGATTTTACTCTTGGCCTAGCCCTTTTCAGCGAAAAAATTTCGTATGCAAGTATTTATGTACACATAAAACTATTCATTTTCAGACATTTATGGTTTGTTGTCTGTGTTTACTTAGATTTCGAAAAAGAAGCTTTTCTCATAATAGCTCCAAAGGGATGCGTTAATAGACCATATATTCAAATGTCCTTTGTGCTGTATCGTCGTCGCCGAAGAGTAAAGTGTACGCATGACTCTAAACGAAATTAATGATATAAAAGTACAAGGTAGCGTAGGGAACGCGTTGCGGTACACTAATTTCTTCATGATACATTTTATTTACTTTAGCGTGATTCCCAAATCCAAGTGTGTAACTTTGCCTTTGTGCAACAATGTAAGGTGAGTCAAAGTAGGACAAGACAAATAATACTCGAGACTAGGTATGCTACACATATCATCATCATGCTCATTCTCTAAAGTACTGACACAGTACTAGTAAAAAAAATAAGATTGTATCTTCTCGGACGCACCTTTACCTTACCTTACTTTGCAAACAAACATGAGTAGAAGTGTTGCCCATGATCATAATAATAAATGCTTACAAACAAACCCAGCAGCACCACAAGCACCAGAGTAATCACAGCAGTAGCCAAAAAGTCGAGCCTTTTTTAAGGCAATAAAAAAGAAGGACCCGTACATACGCCTGGGCTTTGAGGCGACTCAAACTAAGTATCACTTTTACACTTTGAAGATCGCTTAGCGTCTTAAGAAAATCTTTACATCTCATGCAAGCCATACTATATACCTGTGTGTCTAAATAGTCTTACCTGATTTTATTGTTAACGCACTCCTGTATTAGCCATTCATTTGGTCAAATCATTGTAAACTTTGTATTAAAAACGCTCAAGTGAAAATTCCACTATATTATGCTCAATGCTCACCGCACCACCTAAAAAAATCTCAAGTCATGACATTTATTTTTAAAGACAGAGATTTGTAATGCATTTTTGTCGTGCATGATACCCATACAATGAAACTGCATACATTGTTGTAAGCTTCCTTCCATTGCTTTACCAAGTATGGAAATGTATGGAAAATATGTGGCGTAATTTTATAATCGTGGTATCCCATGCAAAAAATAAATAAAAGACCTTAACTAACAATTAGATTTTTACGCTGGTGACGCGCACGATAGGGGTAGCTTAAGTATTACTCTTGATTCAAAGAATACGCTTGTCCATGGACACTATATTGTTGAATCAGAACCGCATATCCCATTTGTGGGAGATAAAACGCGTGATTTTTTATTATTTCTCAAAATGTTCTCGCTTTTCACCTTTCATCGTGCATACACCCTCGTTACTTTTATGTCTTGAATAATATCGCAATTTAATGTCCATAAAGTTTACGCAGAAGTGAAAAAAAAAATTGAATCGAAGGATTGGAAAAAATCCTTGGCTGCTCTCATCAAAATAGTGTTTTTTCTCTTTCTGGTGTGGATCGTGATTGCTATTATTTAAGCGAGGTTTGCCTGCTTGTCATGTAAATAGTGGATGTTCACAATGCTCAAACTTACCCAACATTTTTCCCAAGCAAAAGTTAAAAGTTTTGCTTTGCTTGCATACCTCCCCGTTAAAAACTATGTATTACATGCGTACTCAAATATACATGGAAGGAAAAACGTGGTCGACTTACCCACACTATTTAGCATTACAAGATGTGGTAGTGTGAGTCTGTGTGTGATATAGCTTATTCCCACAATCCCACCGAGCAAACTAGCAAACCAGCTAAACTAAAGGAAACAAACTAGCATAATGAAAAGCTTCAGAAGACTTTAGAGATGTTTTCTGTTTTGCTTTTGGTCTTCAGTTGACTGTGGATATGCTGAAACTCTCTTTCAGCTTAGACTTTTTTATTCTACCTTAGAAAAACACCAAGACTCATAGCCTAAGATGATTATTAGGCCATGTAATAACACATCCAAGTAAAGTAGTAAAAGAGCAGGCCAGGCAAACCCAACAACATCAATATAGAGGGAGAGTGCGAGCAGAGGCACAGCAACAAAACAACATCATCAGTATTCCATCAGTCAGTGATAGACAAGAAGAGTGAAATAAGTTTTGTTTCTTTCTGACCAAGATATAGACAACAAGAGACTCAACAACATAATAATATATTATGGATTGAAAGGATTGGATTATTACGTTGTATTTTAACTTATAAAAAAGTATGTAATACGTCCCTTCTCCCTAATAATATTTATGCGCTACGAAATGACGTTAAGTTTCAAGAGAAAAAGGATAAGCAGTAAGTACAAATACGAATCCTTTCGGTTTAATTTAAACAAAATCTGCAACAGAGTAAAAAAAAACAGGAGCAACAGAAGCAATAAGACCAAACCAATAGTAGTAAACAGCAAAAATTTTTATAAACTCACCTGTCCGTTTTTCTGTGAGAGAGTTTTTCTCTTTGAGTAGAAGTATAGTACATTTTTATTAGCCTTCTTTAATGTAAAAAAATGTAACGTTGTATACATTTGAGTAATGTATGAAGTCATGAGAGAATGTATAAGCTTAATTTTTCATACATTTTTTTTCGCAACAATCACCTCAAAACTAAGAGTGTCTAAAGAGTTTCTGCGTGAGTATGATATCAGTAGTTCTACTCAAGGAATCTAGAGATCCACACATTGATTTAGATTAGGTAGGTAATATTTCGACTAAATTTTACGATAGCACGTTAGACCAATAGTAAAAAAAAATTAGTATGATATGGTACATAGGCCATTAAGTTTACTAAACATAAAAGTATTTTTCTAGCACGATAACACTTCTGTGTTACTGATCATCATTTAATATGTAGCGTTAATTTCCCCCTCATTTAATTTTAGTAGATGATGATGCTACATGGCTACGAGAACACATGCACTCAGTCTATGTTTTTGTTTTGTTCCCTTTTTGTTTTGGTGTAGTGTGTTGTGACTGTGATTAATTGGAGGGGATAATGAGAGTGCATAAGTTGCAACAACTGTATTTTGATGATGGAAGGGATCATCTTTATCATAAGCAAAAGTTTATGTTGTAGAAATCGTAATTAATTAAAGTATTATTTTTGCTTTCTAGACAAAGGTGGAGCGTATTAAAAGTGAGATTGAAACAAAAGGTTAACAACATTATTAACTGTTTGTGCATGGAGCGGAAGATTGTTGGAGAAAGGGAAGAAAAAAAAATTCATATGAGTTGTCATCATGTGCGTGAGTATTTTGAGGACGGAACTAATCCGTATATTCAGATGAGTGGATAAGCCCCTGACTACTAGAGTTGAGACAACGTGAGGGTCCAACTTGCAAAATTATTTTTGTGCAAAGTGCCTCTTTGAAGATTATTTGTTTGCAAATTACCTAAATTTCCCTTTAACTCAGGTTGTACCGAGTGTGTGTAGTTCGTGTCGCTCGTTTTCCTTTCTAGCACGTTTGTTTTGATGACGATAATCCTCCCTAATAGTGCTCATCATCTTGTGGACTATTAGTGACACTGTGAGCAAAAGAGTGTCGTTATTTTGCTACTGTAACGGATTGGGGGAAAACGTGAGCGTTTGGGTTTATCTACTGCATTGCAGGTACATATTTCAAAAAAGAATCCATTTTAATCTCTAATAAAGATAGTGATAATGGGAGTAATAAACGCATGGCGAAAAGAGACATCGTAAAATTAATTGGAGATAGTAAAAAATGCGCACGAAAAACATGTGTGGTGGTCGTAAAAAAAGAGGCCTATTCTATTAACTGCAATTTTTAGTTGTTTTGAGTTTTGACTCGGCGTAAAATTGGCTTGTCTGTGTAAAACTAGGCGGTTATCCAGAACACAACCGTTTAAAAAATTGCTCGGGCTTGGAGGAACCTAAAGTGTTCAGTTTGAAAAAAGGGAAATTAGGATGACTCACGCACACAGATGGCCAAGAAAACACACATGAATTTCAAGATCTTGGTCGGAAATGGATTTTTTATTTTATTTCAGTCCGGTTCAGATTCATGAGACGTTTATTTCTTGTCTCCCTTCCAAATTTTGCGCAGTGCGCTATTGCCAGACAAATTATAGTCATAAGACGCACACACATTTTGATAAAATGAGCGGAAGGAAGTTGAATAATGTGGAGTTAGGGATGCTCTCTCCCAAATTCAGAAGCATTTAATAACCCTCTTGAAACTGTCGCCGCATATGTTAATATCATCCATGCTCTTGAATTACTTGAATTATGTCATTTGGGATAAGTCTATGAATGAGTATCTGTGTCAAGTACATAATTGTTATGTATTTCAAGCTTCTAAATTTGGAAGTGATGCTCACATTATGTCTAAAAATTCATGCGATTAAAAAATGGTTGGCATTTTTTTCTGTACGAGTTCCAAACAAGTACTTTTTTCCTCTGTTACGCTCCATAATTCCCCTTGAGATATCAAACATAATTAAATCCCCTAATGTGACCATTAAAATGCACAACATCCGACAGATGACATAATAGGAACGAAATGTTGAAGTGCACCGCAATCACAATAAACTACGATTATACTCTGGTTTTTTCGAGCAGGAGCAAAGAGTAAAAAGAATGAGTAGTGTCTTATGCCCCCAATGAAAAAGGAGAGGTTGCAAAAAAAGGAAGACAAAAGACGAAGGCGACAACCTTTTTCATCCTTAAATAGAAGAATGTAAAGCATACTAATTTGCTAGATAATCAGCGTAAAAAGAGCGTTTCAAAGTAGTCAAATAATTGTGGTAAATTGTGCTAATAATTATTATATCAGCCTCATCTAAACATGCCAAGAGACTAGCGCATGCCATCATAATTTTGTAAGCTATGGTGAATTCAATTTAAGCCCAAAGAAAATCATTTCGTATGATTATTGCTTATCACATTACATCCAAAAAAAATTATATATTAGATGCACCATAAAACATAAAAAAAAATATTATTCTAGAGATCATGATCACAAACAAAGATAAATGGTAATGATGATGATTGCATTGCATTCAGCAAAAAAGGAATTCATCGACATATTCGACAATAATAATAATATGATCATCAGTCCACCTCCAATAACACCAACACCATAGGGAAAACATTGACCATCACGTCGTTATTATCATCATCATCAGCATCTCCTCCTCATAATAATAATGTAAAATGATAATCAACCTAAGAGAGAATCAGTTTAGTTCGATAAAGTATAAGGTTAAATGAAATTCCATCGCACATGGCATCGCCTCTGTCGTTTCATTCAAGAAGAAACTAGACAAAACACAGATTAGGATAAGGTGCATAATATTCATGTGTCCTCCTGTCCACCTACTTAAACTATAAAAAAATTCATTCGTTCAATATTCTCCTCACAACCTAAAATAGTGGGATCCTTGGATTTTCTTGTTACATCTTGTAAACTGAGGTGAGGATGGGATGTCATGATATTAATCGATATGGTCTAGATACTAAATAAAATTAAATGTGTATAGCACACTACCTTTTACTGGGATGATAAAAATGTGTAAAAAAAAGGTTACAAAATATTTCTATTTTTATGGGAAAAATTTGTCTTATGTGCAAGCAAAACTCATGTCAACTGTCATGTCACTAGGAATATGGAGGAAAATGTACACTTTAGAGAAAAAATGCACGAATGTATTTCTTTTTAATTTAAAGGTGTAGCTCTAATTTTTGGCTAGGCATGCACTCATGGACAATATGGACATGAGCCATAATAATAATATTAATAATAATCAAATCATGTAGAGTTTGTCTTGCGAAAAGGGAGAGAGAGAGATAAAAGCATTATATTTTTTTCCTCTAGGGTTTATCCACAAACACGTAGGAAATGTGTAGTGATGCATATTATCCACCTCCGCCAAAAATGGGAATATTCTCCCAAAATTGGGCTCATTTATTTGTTTATCCCTTATTTAGCTAATTAGCTTGTCTACTCCTTTCTTTTTTATCTAACCATGAAATTTGTCTTCTAAAATAAGAAGGAGTTTGAATGAGCAACAAAAAAAGAAAATATTTTTTAGGGAGATTAAGAGATGTAATTTCTTGGAGCAATGTACACTTTTTTTTATTTGCTGGCACAGGTACAGAAGAGTATGCTCACCTGTCTCCCTGTGACAAATTGTTTTTTGAAGCTTTGCCAGTCTGCGTGGTACTTGGCTTGTGTTTTTTTTCAAGATCAAACAACAAAAGAATAAAGTCATTTACACAAAAAAGGTCGGGTCGGGTCAAGTCAAGTGTAGTAAGAAAATGGATTAGTAAAGTATAACTGCCACATCTGAGTAAAAAACACAATTGTGTGTGATTGTGTTGAACCCATCCCAAAAGCGAATATGTAGATTTACAATTGTGCATTATTCAAAAAACCCACATGTTTTTAGATAAAATAAGACAGAGAAAAATCACTCTATTTTTTTGCTGATCTTGAAGGAAGTTCACGATGGATGAATATGGCTATTTGCAATTAAAATCCAAACTAACAGAAATAGTGCATGCATATATTTTCCCTCATAAAATACCATATTTTTTCCATAGACTAGCCTCCCATCACAGCGCACACGCTTGGGACATAAACAACGTTGACGAAAAAAAGGTGCTTGGAAAAGACATGGTTAAATGTGTGCTCCCGTGTCAAAATAAAGTTTTGTTGGTTGAAGACACCACCAAAAAAGAGTTCATTTTTTAGTGTCCTCTCCAAAAAACAAAACTACATTCAAAAATCTCGGTCATAAATTGACAATCGTTTTCTGCAGGCTTGGTCTCTTTCATTCATTTTGTGAAGAAAGTCGTGTGGTTGGAAAGGACTTGTTAAAACCTGACGTTTTGACAACTGACATTTACTAGAGCAACATTTTTGCTCTTTATGAGTGCGCCTGTGACAGAGAAGAAAACGTCCACTGCAATCTGAAATTTTTTTTCACGATTCTTATTCAATTCAGTCAATCATTGGACCACAAAACTATGCACCACTGTTAAATGCATCTTGAAAAGAAGAAAATTGATCGTAATCAGAACCAGCAGCAAAAGTCCAACGGTCACTGTAGTCATCATGAGTATTCATGAGGTCAATAAAGAACTTATCAAGACTGTTGATCTTTGAAATTGGTAATTTTTTTCGAAATGTTTGCGATATTTTCCCCTAACCCTGTATGCATTTATTTTTAGGGGGAGGCTGCATTTTCGATGAGTTTCTTAGAGAAAATCTGGTAGAGAGAAAATGGTCATTTGACAATCAATGACATGCTCGTCATCATTATCATCATCGTGTGATACGATTATGATCGCCATTTTGTGGTCACATCAAAATATTTTTTTTATTGGTAGGCACTAAGCACTCGCACATTTATTGTCCTCTTGAAAGATGTTACGTCAAACATGTTTGGAGCGAATGATATATTACACTTTGAGAATGAGAGTGCGTTACCTTATTTTTTAAATTCACAATTTGAAAGTGTAAGATGATGATAATTGTCGAGAACATATAACATGATTGTAATTCATCATTATCATCGATTTGGAAAAGGGACCACTAATAAACACTATATAGTTTTTTAACTACAATGTAATTCATCAGGTAAGGAGTCAAGCGAGTGAAGCAAGGCAATAAAAAAAGGAAAAGATGAAAACATAGTATTCTCCCTTTCTACGTCTACATGTCCAAGTAAACGATATGCATCGCACCGTTAAAAAATTGGTTTTTTAATAAAAAGAAAAAGCTACAGTTGATCATGATAATGACCGGTAATTAAAGAAGTCTTCATTTTTCCCCTCCACTATGTTATCCCTCGTTTGTCCTGTTCTCCTTTACACTTTTGCTTGGGCTGATGAGCACGATTTTGTTCGAAAAGCGGAAGAACGGGAATAATTTAAAGGAGATAAAAAAGTATTTTAGTGCATATGCGTAAACATTTTTTTCTCTAGAGAAATAAATTTGCAGAGTGTTATACTATGTAGATGTACAGATTGCGTACGAGTACCGGTCAGACGTACAAACAAACACAAACATTTTGCGTCGTTTTTTTTCCACGAAGGGTGCAATTTTCTTTGAAAAAAAATCAGTAGCAGTTATCAAGCAGTACTTATAATTTTTAGAAATAAAGTGAACTCCTCTGGCCAGCAACTGGTTTCCTTTTAAAAAATCATTCTTTCTACTGGCTCTCGTCTCCTCCTCATTTTCATCTCAAATATCGTTCTGAACAGAAGCAACAGTTTGAAAACGCCTAATTTCTTTTGACCCCAACGCAACTTTGTCTATAGGTTGCATACATACTTAATGAGAAGGTTCAAACAAGAATTTTTTTTTCTCCATTCGGGAATTCAATATTATTATGATGGTGTGCTGATGAAGATTGAAGATGGTGGTGGATATTACATTAATGATAATGATAATGTGAAGCCTAAATCTAGTCAAAATGAAGTCAAAATCGGAGAGGATCATACCACTTGAACTTTCCTCCGTGGATTCTACACGTAACCATATTTTCACATTAAGATTGAGGGTTACAGGTTGCGTATATCAAAGACNGCAATAATATAATGCAAACATAATATTTTTTTTTGATATTGAAAACAAAAGAAGAAAATAGTAATTGTTTTAAAGTGAAAGACAATTTTCCAAAGAGGTTATTACAACCATGTTAGCAGACACAAAGTGTACTAAAAAATGTTGTAACAATGCCACATTATTATTATTATTTGGTTTCTAATGCGAATTTGAAATACACTTGTAGCTCACACACAACAACAGCTCACCTGTCTAGAAAAACTTTTACTCCCGCATCGCATCATACTGCCAGCATGCCTCAGTACACACTTTAGTCGAGTGTAGAATGAATAAAAAAAAATTCATTGACTTGAACAAATTCCCTTGTTTTGTTCCTTCAACAATTGACAATCTTTTCCCATCGCAAAGTAAAAAAAATTTTTTTCATTAGATGTAACAAAGAGCTTTTGATTCACTTTTACAAAGTAATTTTTTTCGCGAGGGGCATCATGATGTTGATGATCAAACAACTTGAAACAATCAAAGTAACGTCGTCCCCAACAATTTTATTTTCTTATGAAAGACAACATAACAATAATTATAATACGCATTTTATTTAGGTATCATATAATATCTCTTTTTATTATATCGACATATGAGTGATCAGTGAAGCGAGGAAAAGTGTAATAAGGCTTTTCGAACTTGCGCGTTCGATCCTCTCTCCTTTTTCCTCATTTTTTTTCTTCTTCTCCATCATCATAATTCCTCTCGTCTCCTCTCTCTCCCTTTCGTCTCTAGAGCTCATTCCTTTTCATCGTTTTGTGGTTTAGTGACCCTTATTAATATGCATAATATTTTTGTGATTGATTACTCCTGCGTTGCGTTACATAGTTTATATTATTTTCAAAGTGTATGTCGACACTCTCCTCTAGCGTTCGTTCCTCTTCAATAAATTAACTTATTGAATGGCCAAGTGTGCAACGCTCTGATAGAAAAAATAAATTGTGTATGTTTTCACAAAACAAAAACTCACTTGTTGCGAACGCTGTGAATGGTGAGAGGATGTGGATGCACTGCATTGTTTGTGTATTGTTGAAGGAACGTGTTTGAGAAAAGGAGGGAGGACTACTAGTTTAGTACTACCACCAAATGGGGGACACTTTTTTCTCTCCATTTTTTTTACTTCATTGATTGTCACGTATCCAATTCTGCTCATGTCGCGATCTAACCCAAACATGCACACCAAGAACCAGAACCAGCAAGTCAATTGCGATATGGATCAATACTCTTGTAGAAAATAAATAATAGGAAAAAATCCACTAGGCCTAATAAAGCTGAAGGATGAAGTAACAATAATAATACTGAAATTGGCTTATGGATATAAGGGATGAAGGATAGAAAGATCAGAAAGATGTATGTTTTTTTCTTGAAGAAAACCAAGAGAAGAGGAATAAGAGGATGCCGTTTCTCTAGTGTCTTTTCATAACTCCACAATAATCTCTCACTGCTGTGCAGTTGATTATCGCAAAATACCAAAATGTATTAGGAGCGTTTAGCTGCGGTGGAAAAAGATGATTATGCTGTGGCCAAGCCAAGGATAGGATGATGGCATTCGTTCTATGGGGGCTCTCAGTATCGATAATATTGTTGTCGATTATGTCGATGTGATGTGATGTGACTTGACTTGAAAGGTGAACTAAAAGTTAAGGTGCAATGCATCATCATCAACGGATGAAAACGGATGAGAGTATGTCGTTTATTTAGAGTTGGATATCTAAAAGAAGTGTTTTGAAAATGAGTATGGTTTGGTGGCAGGAGCGTTGCATGTGTCCTCGTGTATTAAATGAAACGGTTATAATATATTTTTGGCATGGCATGTTGGATGCATTTGGCAATCTCCCTTGTCATCTAAAAGTAAGCATTATTCATATTCACCTTTTAACAATGCGCTGCAATGGGAGAGAGGGAAGAAGAAGAAAAATTGAAAAAGGATGTCTATTTTTTTCAAGCTATAGGCGCTTGTGGACAAATATAGAATTTTATTTAAGCTTCTTTGATTAGATGCAGTTGTATTGAATAAGATTTTGGTTTTTTAAGGAAGAAGAATTGGAAAGGAGAAGAACCTTGGCACGACCAACGACGGCGCGACAAGACATCGCTAAATGGAAGTGACCGCAGTTGTTCTCTTCAGTTACTGCAGACAGAACATAAATTCTACTATTGATACTATTGACTCCTTAGAGAAAGCAAAGGAAGAATATATGTAAAGGAAGTATCAAGTATGAAGAAAAGCAGAAAAGTTTCCTCCATCCCAGGTGCGTCCGTTCATGTTACGTAATCCGAAATGGAAATGCACCTGCGTAGAAGGAAAAATGCTTGAAGACTCTACCCTTTAACTGCAACGATGAGCTATCAAGTTTCCAGTGAATCATTAAAACTTGTGTTTTAGTCATAATTCAACCGAAAAGTTAATCAATTTCGTCAATCAGAAAGCAACAAAGTGTCAATCAGTTTATTACCCAAAGATAAAGTTTCATGTGATGGGCTTTCGTCATCATTGATTGTACACAAGTCATACGAATGTGTCAATTTCGGGAAGTGGAACAGATTTTTTCCTTTCAGTTTAGAAAAAGCAGCTTGCTCACACACGTGTAGAATGCTCGCAGCTCTAGTAGTGTTTTTCCCGTTAGAAAATTTAGTGTAGTTACCCGCTTTTTAGAAAGTGAAGTAAATTTTTTGAAGTAAAAAATCTAGAGGAAAAATTGAGTAAAATATGGTGACAGACTGTCCCAAGTTCATCCCGAACATTTTCAACAATTCAAAATGTTCGAGTTGCTTCAAAACTCGAGAAGAGCATGGAGACGTGTCGTTGGATTCTAAGGTAAGAAAACGAGACTAGTTATAAATCAAACATTTTTTTTGTCTACGAATCAGTTACTTTTGAAAGGATATTGCTCTTCTTCATTTTTTTTTGGTAATGTCTTAGTTTTTGGTACCGTAAACACTTTTTTCTTGTCTCCTTTTGTAACAGTTATGACACCTGAAAGAAACTTTGATAGTTTCGAAATGACAAAAAATATGACAGGAGGACACCTACTTGTTCTATCAGTTGGCCTTTTGAGGCTTCGTCATGTTTTGTTTACAATAGTTGATTTTCAAAGAAAAAATGACGTCGCTTTACTTTGTTCAAGGATGAAATTTTTCCTCTCTGATCCGATCCCACGCGAAATACATTAAATAGATTATGATATCGCGATATCAGAGAGTATAATTCAGAGAGATTGTTATCCGAGTGAAGCGCTACACTATGTCATGTTTTCTGATGTCAAGTTGGAAATTCATGGCGAATTTTATGTGGATTATGTAGGCATTATCCAGTCCAAAAGATTAGATATGGTTCAGAACTTTAGAGTCGTCCTCTTTACACATGTTGCTTATATACCCACGCTAAATTAAATGATAAATGAGGGTATGTAAATGCAAAATATTTTTTTGGAGTTTTCCTTTTCATTCGCTACTTTTCTTGCTCATTCATTATTAATCATGTAATTTTCACCAGGCCAAACCGAAACCAAACTACACGTTTGGCCATGTCTAAATCATTGGCTGTAGGGAAAACGTGATTTGGAATATGAAATTTTGTTTGATGTTGACGACGATGACTATTTTGTAGGTGAATTTAGATGCAAGTATGAACCAGATAACGAAAAAGGGGAACCTGTAATTCATAAGCTTTACCTTCCATTAAAAGATGAAAATTCTTATTATCGCATATTATTCAGAAGAGTAAAAGTGAAGGAGGATTGATGGTTGATATTCAGTTAAAAATGTTGAAAAGTTTAAAAACATGTGAGAATCAGAGGGTTTGTTATGTCTGTCGATTTTAATTGCATGTTGTAAGCTTCGAGCCTGACTTTATGTGCTGGAAAAACTGGAT
>JAANSQ010001467.1:0-15052 GCA_036850885.1 Lepidocyrtinus dapeste
TTAGAAATGTACTGACAATGCGTCACTTCGTATCAACTCGTGAATCGTGTTATGGTCAGCGAACGCCAAGGAACCAAGACATTTTTGGTCCTTTCCATTGTTCACTGTACAGTGTGACCGTCATAATTTCTTACTTACATAACACACTTAGTACAATTATTTGAGTAGGGTTTGAAAAAGTCACACTCTTGTAAAAAAAAAAACCACCGACTAGACCAAAAACTGCCTCTTGTACATCATTAACGTGTTCTGTGCTCATGAAATGATTATCGTCTCTAGAGGAAAAAAAAAGTTATTTTCATCTTGAATTCCCCTGTTACTCCTCCTGCTTTAAGATTTCATTCATGAAATTTCGCTTTTGGGTATGACTCCAAGCACTAAAATGCTTTAAGGTTTAAATAGATATGACAAACAGACCAAGTGCCATGCCTATTCTAAACATATTCTTTCTTAGAAGCATGTTTAAAGTCTAAAGTGTGTAAAGATTATTATGTCTGTGTATGAGTCACGGTAAAGGCAGTCAATATCCTCTCATCATCACCATTTTTAGTTTCGCCCTTCTCATCATAAATACGTAGTGAATGTGTGGTAGTGGCCGAAAGGATGGCTCTTGGCTAGGATATAAGCACTTTTTCAGAGAATGTGAACCCATGCAAAAGACTGTTTTTTTTCTCCTTTCAAGAACTTTAGCTCTTGTTTTCCTACGAAAAAACCACTTGCTTAGTTCGAACTCGAACTACATGATAAAAGTGTAATGAAGTATTTTTATTTTTTACAAAAACTCTACCAATGTGAAAAGGCTTTCAGTTCATGAGAAAAACTTTTCCATTCCAGTTCAGTTGAGTTCAGAGCTTAAAATGCATGGCTCTTAACAACTCACAAGTGAACTAACAGAACATAAGCACATCCGCTCTGTTTTTTACACGTTGAATTATCTTTTTTCTTTTCGGTCATAATCTTCGTTTATGGAATAGTGCATCATATTGCACTACGATAAAAACATTTCAGAGTTCAGTTCATCTACCTACTTTTATGATGATATCAGAAAGGAAGAATGTGTACACATTAAATAATCACGTTTTCTCATCCGCTCAAATTCTCTTGACTCTTGGGTTGAGTTGAATTCTGTGAGAAAACAGTTTTTGGTTGTGATCGTATCGTGTTTTTTTTGTTCTGTGTTTTGTAAATTGTGAACGGACCGTGTATACAAGCGTTGAACTATAAGAGCTTGAAAAGACAAAGTTCAGTTTACTACTCGGCTTGTGTATGTAGAGTGGTCTGTTCCTCTCCGAGTGTAATTCCATTTACGATAGTTTTTATCAGTCATAAAAATAACTAATCCAATTCATATTAATTTGCCAAAATAACCCAGCTTGAGAGAAATAGTGATTACGTAAAACAAGGTGAAAAAAACAAGCCTAGCTAGAAAGCTCCCAATTTCATCGTTAAATCAGAGCTATTTTTATTGATCCCATTATCTCAATTTATAACAGTCACTCCCAGAGAGAGAACAGAGTCAACAACATTGCATATTTTTACACATGCTGAATACTCTCTCGTTCAACGTCTCATTTACGCTTCGTCATTCATCACATCTCGCTCAGCGCTCACGTTTTTTCTATTAGCACATTCCTATTTATACCTTGATGGAATTTGGTGATGTGGAAAAAGCAACAAGACTCTAAAAAAAATATATCCATGATCTAATTTTATTTCGTTCGCTTGTTCTTACTCGCTCACGCGCTCGCTCAATCGAAAGAAAGTGCTAGAGAATTTTGATGCTGGATGGTTAAAGAAAACAAACCATTCCTGGAATATTCTTTTCCAATGAAAGTGATTTCGTGGGATGCGATGCAATATTTTATTCATAATTGACACTGAACAAACAGCTGCAGAGAATTGATCCGCCTACAACTTACAACACCAAAAAAATATTACAAAACACCCTCCCAAACATCATAATCATAGTGATCATCATCATCGAATGTCGTTTCCTTCGCTGAGTTCCCATAAATCCCATGTCACAACGTAATTTGCCTGTTTTATTCCGACCCGAAATAAAACGAAATTGGGAAATTTATTTTCATTTGGACAATAGTCACTTGGTTCGTGTTTGCTTACATAACATTCTTTTATGACTGGAAATAAGTGGGGACTTTATCCTCTGTTCTGCATTTTTGCTTCTCTGGGTCTGGAGAAGAGAGAGCTAGTGCTAGTGTCGTGAGCTGGAAACAAGCGATAGTGTACGACCCTATTTCAAAGAAGCTGGAAATAGAACGAGCTACTACGCTAACGACATAGGCAGAGCTGAAAAAACTAGGTACAATAGTGAAGCATGAGAAGCCTAACCTAAAAAACTCATAAACATATTTCGACATACTCGACTTGATAAAAAAGCCCAAGTGTTCATAGTGCTGGAGTTTTCTCCAGGAAAATACGATCGATCATCATGAGTTTATTGACAGTAGCTTGGCTGCTACAATAGGCTGGAGAGATTGTTTTGGGTGCTTAGCTTATGTTCAGTCAGTGTTTCTGTTGCTTTGCCTCAGGACCGTAGTACCAGTGCAATAGTGGAGTTCCAGTGAGACACCCGTTTCATGTTAAGTACTCCTGGAAATATTTATCTCTACGTATACTCTTCATTTAGAGAATATAATACTTTCCCCGTGTATAACCACCTATTCCTTTTGGAATCGGATTGTGCTACGTTGTTAAGCCCATTTTCATGGAAAAAGGAGGGAGGCATAGTGGATAAGTAAAAGCAGGCCAGGAACCAAAAGATCTCAAGCGCTCCACCAAAAATAGAAAATTTTCTACCTTTTACGCCTTAGTTTCTTCCCAAACTTTGGAGGGGAAAGGAGATTTTTTTTACCTGTTGTGGTGTTCGTACGTGGTGTTGGCCTATAGAAACTTTTTTTTATTGCACCACTTTTTATAGCTAAATATCTACGTGTAGTTTTGACAAGATGCCTTTTTCTGTCGCTACCTTAATTATTCGACTTTTGTCCTAAATCGCTTACATATTCGTTCTATTTTTGTGTCGAGAAAGAAAATTGGATTTGGGAAAGTTCACTTGGACAATAGGCACTTTACCTAGAATACTACTTATTTCATGCGGTGAAAGTAAATGTTTCTCTTGTGTAATGACATTTTGCTAAAAAGTTGGACAATTTTTACAATACCTAGCCTCTCCCGGTGAATGTAAAGAAACAGTTTATTTTTAAAACGCTCCCCCTTTCAACTTTATTTTGTTACGGAGAAAGCTAATTTATTATTTATAAACTAGGTGTAATTTTCCTCAATCGATTTTTTCTTCACTGAAATGTCGCTCACTTCACTGTAAAATTCATTTTCCAATATTCCAAGTTGATTCATTCCATAAATACAAAAAGTCCTTGAGTTACACGAGTTTATGCCTCTTAAATAGATAATTCTTTAAAAGAATAGTACAAAAGTAATTAATTTTTGATGACCCAAATGTTAAACTTTATGCTCATTTCAACATAAAGAAAGAAATTACTGAATGCAAATGATGCAATAATTCTGTCGTACTATGTAAAGACGTTGAGCGTCTGGAACTCTCTTTCAAAAAAGTGTATTGTCTTCGCGAGACGAATGGACAATTAAGTAATTGTGTTTTGTGCTACACGTCAAAAACACGGGAAGAGCACTGGAGGCTCTGAAAGTGCAGGAGTGTTTAGATTGCGTCTCGGGAGATGAATTACTAATTTTTTAAAACGGACATTATTTTTGAAGGAATTTTTTTTAAATTCGTTACAAAATCAGGAGTAAACGTGTACGAACGATCACACTGGATATGAAAATGGGGACTTGTGAACAGGTATATTTTTTTCTAAACAATTAATGTCAAAGTTGTATTGATTACTGATTAGTGTATTGTAATTTGACTGAGGTCAGGTCTCAGGTATTAGGTCATATGAATTGAATAGACATAGGTTGATATTTGACTTGTCCCACACCTTAAAAATTGTAAAAAAATGGATTTTCGAAATTTCAGACCTAATCAACTTGAATCATATTAAGGTGGTCATCGCATCGAATGGTGATGCGTATGCTATCATCTTATGCTCTTGTTGCAATTTGCATGAAAATTCTGCATGATAATGATTAAAGCAGGTTTTGAGCTTTTAGTGAAGTCGGTATTAATGTCCGAGACTCCACTCGGATTCTAGTTGTTTGGCTTGGCACTGCTTCCTCCTCCTCACCGTCATCATGATCAGCACCATTTTTTATTATCATTTTGTCCATCTGCTGTGGCTCTGTTACACTCCTACTAGTCCTACTTGAGTTGTGTACCTCTACTAATCCTCATTCTTTGCAGCGTTCATTTACTTGATTGAGTAACAAAGCTCATCGAAGGAGAAGACTACGTTTTTAGCCAAGGGCATGATCCGGTGAAAAAGCAAGGATACATATTTTTGAAGTGTGTCATGCATCTCATTATTCGAGTATCTCAATTCTATTAATTCTATGCCCTCCATGCATCCTATTTAGTTTAGGTACATTCATTATCCGCGCTTTAAACTTGGTAAATCCTGCTAGTTCTGCTTCTTCTGTCTTTTTGTTGAAGGATTAACTGCAAAAAATATTATAATGAGATTGAGAGTCAACCGTGGTCTTTACTTATTTAAGTTAAAGACTTAATGCCACATTTGCTTTGGAGAATCATAAAATGATTATTTCTGTAGGGTCTGGTACTTCTATCAATTTTTGCATTTTTTGAAACGGTTTACGTTCGGCATTAAATCTAAGAACTATAGTAAGAAGTTCCAGACAAAGTTATTAGTAATATCTGCAAAAACAACGTTAATATCAAAATGCGATCTGTTACACATATCTAAAGCTATTGCTTTAGCAATAACACTCTTAGATTAACGATTTGCCATCACTTCTAGAACATTTTCATGGCTCTTTTAATTGATCATTTGATCTCTCTTCAGACTTCAAGGTGTCATCAACTTATTTTTTAAATGGTTTACGTTCGGCATTAAATCTAAGAACTATCGTAAGAAGTTCTAGACAGAGTTATTAGTAATATCTGCAAAAACAACGCTAAAATCAAAATGCGATCTGTTACTCATATCTCAAGCTATTTCTGTAGGAATAATACTCTTAGGCTAACGATTTTCATGGTTATTTTAATTGATCATTTGATCTCTCTTCAGACTTCAAGGTGTCATCAACTTACTCCAGAATAGGTAGATATCAGACTTGGTCATCCTTAACTTGACAATGAAATCAAAACCAGCCTCTTGTATAAACGTCTAAAAATATTCTTATAACAAATCTCAGCTTACAGACGAAAGACGAACAGACTGCGCAAAAACAATGCAATTTATATTTATTTTATCATTCCAAAAAATATTTACAGATACCGACTAGACGCACTTATACAAAATACATGAAACGCGCCGATGCTTGATATCTAGTGCCGATCATGGATCGATAATATATGTAGTTCGTGTCACATTACTTAATCCACTATGGAATATTATTATACCATCGTATCATTTCACTGCGGTGGTAATACACGGCTAGGAGACATGAGACCAAAAGTAAAGAAAAAGACACTATGATGATAATAATTACTTGAATGAAACACGTTTGTTTGCGCTTTAACTCATCATCAAAGTATACAGTACAGACTTGAGACGTTATTATTAAGGAAGAAGGCATCAATCAAAGCATAAAGCTTTATTTTTTTTTCTTTTATGAAAATCATCAAGGACTCTTTCATCTCCATATTTTAACTTGTACCATACTCCAGTACATGTCTGTCTATTTGCAAAAATATTTCACTAGACCTACCACATATTATAGTAAATGCATCTATTCCTCTCATCAAAATGTACCAATTTCCCTAAAGGTCCTTGGGATTTGTTTACGTTCCTTTGACAATATCTCGTTACTGTAGTGCATGTGGGCCTTTTGAAGTTCCATTAGTATACCTACGGCGTGTGTCGTATCGTGTATCTTTACCTGAAGCCAAAGCCATATTAGTTAACTCCACTTTGATCTTTTCCACGAAAGACAAATACCTACGACATGCTTACATTTTACATAACACGTAACTACATTTCCTTTCAGACAGAGAGAAGAAGAGATTGAGTGAAATTGAAAGAAAAATTGTTGGAAACGAGCATTTTCCTTTTCATGATTTGTTGATTGTCATGTTCTCTACTGTTTATAAAGCTGAATAAATAATTACATGTCCATATACTTTCTTCTCTTAAAATGAATTTTTTATGAAAAGATAGAAAATAATGTAATCACAACAGTATCATGCAATGTTTTGCGTTTTATCTTCTTATGCAGATATTCGATTCAACAAATGAAAGGAAAAGCAGTAAATGTTTTTTTTTGTCTTGGTTGGGGTTGTCTTCTAGTCTACCTTTAATGGTCACGGTCATATTTCTAGATGGACACCTACACAAAGTCTTTTAGCCTTGTACACGTCCAACATCTACCTGAACTTACTGATTGCCCACTTCCCTATAATTTTTTAGCCTATAGACCAAGTCATGCAATATGTAGTAGGTACTTAAGCTCTTTCAAAGATGCAGAGATACTACCTAGAATTTTTTACCTGATGCTCATCTCTCTCATTCTGCATACGTAACATATCTTTCTTAACAAGATTCATGTTGCTCTTGTCACAACCACAATGACAAAAGTATAAGACATTTTTTACAACGTTGAAAAAAACACGCTACAAAGAAGGATATTAGGATACAATTGCAATATGAAATTTACATGCGATCGCAAAAAGGTAGCTTAGTAGTGAATTAGGGAATAAAGCTTGAATCTTTCTTAAAAAATTCTGTTCTTATATTCCATTATGACTTTTTACATTGCTTAGTTTTATGAGACTCGCAATAAGGAAATTTGTATTGTCCTTTTGTCTAGAGTTTTATTTCGTGTTACGGTTACGTTTACCTTAAGAACGGTATGTGGTATATTGCACGTAACTTAAGTTGGTATAGCTTGAGGCTATAGTGGCTTAGCTTTGGCTACGTAACACAAAAACAAAACATAAGCAATGGAATTGCAATAGGGGAATTGTGACATGGCAGGACCATAATCTTAACAATATAAGCCCCTCGCTCATTCTCGTACTGGTACTTCATACATTCTTCAGTATATAAATGTAAGACGCTCATAGGCCCACTCATTGATTGAGATATGTAATGTGATGTGATAATATATGCTGTAATTGTAATAGCTTTAACTCCACATTTTACAGTGGCATAAGGCTACGTGCCACAAGCCATATTAAATAGTCTAGATTGGATTTAGGAAGATAATGTTATGCATGCAATAAAGTCCTTACATTTCCTTAGTTTTGCTTGTCATGCGGAGGAAAAAGAGAAAGTGAAAGTTGAAATGGAGAGTGTAGATGAAGATTACGTTTGCACTACTCACTATACTCCCTCGGAGCATTAAAGATTCAAGATTTTTTAAGGATAACAGGATAAGGTCTGCAAAACGCCGAATAAATGAGATATTTATGCTTGATGCATAAAATGCAGTCGTTAAAGATGAATTATATACCTTCTGGTACCTACAATCCTACGTAATATATTATGCATTAATTAATGAAAAGACGAAGATGTTTTGACAGCCATAGCCGTCACTCAACGCTATNTAATTAATGACACAGACGAAGATGTTTTGACAGCCATAGCCGTCACTCAACGCTATAAAGAACGTTCTCCCTCTGCGTAATATATTGGGTTATGACAAGTGTGTTGATTACACGGCCATATATCACTTGACATTCAACAATACATTAGAGAGATGAATCAGACATTATACCGCATTTGCATAACCATACATCCTATAAATGCGTAAATAATGAAAATGAAATCAAAATTTTATATTGGGCAATTCAAATGCACGAAAAGTTTTTTATGGAGTGTGTTTTATGTCTATTACATAATGAGCAAGCAAGGAATGGACTTGTTAGACCGTTTCCTCACTACAAAATTGTTTTAGTTTTCTGAGAGTACCTAGGTCTCTTCTCGTAGACGTGATCATAACCATAGTCAGACAAAGACTAGACCAAACTGTATTTGCCAAACGATTAGATTACAAATATATTGATACGTATCAGCTCTGGCTCGTACAGGTCATTGGAACGAAATGTCCTTGAAATTTCCACAAAAATTGTAAAGAAAAAGAAAACATGTTTGCATTGTATACAAGTTTTTTACGAGGAGTACATGTCATGTCATGTCAAGGTACATAATACAATGGAAAACTGAAAGTTTACTAACCTACGTAAAACCGTGCATTGAAATTATCAGTGAGAAAGTTTACAATACAAACTGTACTTCATGGAGAAACTTTACCCATTTGGAGTTGGTGGAATTGGGGGGGCAGATATGATTTTGAGTGTTTTGGTGAGTCTCAAGTTTCAACTGAATCATTAGTCGATGGAGTGTTTGAGGTGATGGAGCATAGAAGGATGGAGATGAAAGCACTGAAGTTCTAATTTCTAATAATGATTACTTGTTGTCGTTGAGTTGTACTTGTCGTTAATTGACGTGTGATTGGGAAAACAAGCATAGTGAAACAGATTAGGCTTCAGATTTTAGAAGGAGGAGATATAGCTAGATAGAGGCACAAAGAAAAGCATACCAGCCAACCTACTTTTCCTTGAATTAGGATTGCATGGCAAAGTAATTATTTTCTAATTAGTTGACTTCCAGCGAAAATCAATCCCTACTTGAGTTGCTTTTGAGGAAGTGAAGAATGGAGTGTATAAAGTGGAGTGCAATATATGCATAAAATATTCATGTAATATTTGTGAATAAATGAGTTTTGTTTTTCCTCTTGGAATTTTGCGCAGCATATTTTTTCGTATGGGAATAGAAAAACTTGAAGGCTTACGTGGATCTCTGTGATAATACAGACGTTACACGAGCGGAATAATGTGATGATGAAAATTTCAGTTACATTGTTCCGTTTCTAGTGAAAAGACTATAGTTATATAGTTTTATTAGAATTACAAATTAGATTGAACTGAACTAGAATAAATTTTCTTTTTCCCCTGTGCAGCAAGCAGAACAAGAGCAACCTCAGAGGGACAGGATGAATTTCGAAGAGAATAATTTAATGATTACCGGCCCTCCGGCGTCACGAAATGTGATTGACAATCTCAAGAAACTTCTTGTTCAACGCCAACATTCCAGGGAAAGTGATACGGAGGTTAGATATGAACTAAATTGTGATGATTAGTATCAAAAATGGTTTTCTATGCTAATCTACGTAATTAATTGGTTTTCGGTAAAATAGAACAACAAAAATGCGCCCAGATCAAACTCGGGGTCAGCCTCGGACGCAGCTTTTTACTCTCAGTTCTCAACGTCATCCTCTGACTCGGATGATTCCTCGGACTACATGATCTTTCAGGAGTTATCCAATGAGGCAGCCACCAACGGAAATGGACATGGTGGGAGACGGAGGCATAGAAGGCGAAGATCCTATTCTAGCTCATCTTCCTCCTCTCCGTCTCCAGTGGCTCGCAACAGACGCAAGGTACACGCAATACAATTTGCATTTATATCCTCATTCACATTTACATTACTGGAAAGTCCTACTCATCCAAAAACTACTGAATTTACCATAGAATGACTCATAATATTTTCAACGTTTTAAAATAAAAATGGTAAACTTTGACTCATTTTTAGGTAACTCGAGTGAACGTCACATTGGCAAACAGTATTGGAGCAGAGAATGAAGTAAATAAATTAGACTCCTCCTCAAAATCTCTGACTACACAAACGCCTGCGGACAGCCTACTACAAACGAATCATCATCATCAAAGCCAAAACACTTCAGGAGCTGAAGTTGGTGTTGGTACCCACAGCCACAACACAAACACGGAGGAACATGAGCATGACTCAGCAAACTCAACCTCATCTCATAAAGATTCTTCCAGTGAAGATGACTATCCATCTCAAAATCAACAACAGGGTTTATCCTCATCAGCAGAGGTGGTAGGAACAGGACCAGTGTCAGTGGGTAGCCGCTGTCCAAAATTGAAAAGCAGACGGGACAGAGACCGTAAACGTAAACGATCTGAACTCAACTATTCGGCTCATCCTCACCGTCGCCCTAAGCTCCTGAGACTAACACGGGAAGAGGAAGGCGTTAAAAATGAGAAGGAGAATGGAGGGATTGAGGATGAGGACAACTCTATATCAGGCGCAGGGGCCACTGGTGGGCTCCTCAGCGAAAATACTGAAAGTGTTCCAACTACAACTTCTCTTTCCTCTGAACCAACTGCTACTGCGTCTGCAGATTAACCGTTATTCTGAAAAAGTCTTGCATAAAATATCTTTGAACAAAAAAAATTACCCGGTCTGGAACCGAGTAATTTTTGCCAATAATGAATAACTTCTAGAGTTAACTAAAAATTTTCCCTTCATTCTGGCAAATGAAAAGAAAGTATTCGTAATTCATATTCATCGATTCTTTTCTATTGAAAACATAACTTTGTCTAAACCCAAATCTAAATGCGTATTTTGGGAGAAAATCATAATTTTCCAGTAGAATAATAATTGACTTTTGAGTTCATTGAATTTCCGAGTGAAATATTTTAATGATGGCGAAAACGATGATGATGTTTGATAATGACCTATTGTGCAGCTCGAGTTTATGTAACTTTTTGCGAACGAATTTGTATAAAGAAGGTACAAGCTCTTTTCGTTTTCTCCTCTCTAAATTCATTTCGAAACAGGAAAACAGCAAAGGCGAGGAGAAAAGCACTTTGATTTCCATGCAATCATCGAATCAGCTCTATTATTCAACTCGAGCGTGCAAAAGGCACAAGGACGGTGGATTAATAGAAGTATAAAGTATTTTTTCCAATGATTTCTATCTGTATTATTATTTAATCAAGGAAAATGATATACGTAGGATATGTAGATGGAGACTTCGGGGAAAAGTTCACTTTCACTTTCCCCTTTTCAAAGAAAATTAATGCATATTATTATTGCTAGCTGAACTATAGGCTCTAGTTAATTAACATTTCGTACAACTTTCCTTTCAAAATTTAATGACCACGTTTCTCCGTAACACTTTCATTATCCCTTACAAATTGGATTGCATGAGAAAGCCTTTTAGACTTCCCTTCTTTTCATCTCGAAGAATTGAGTTTCTTCGCAGAAAGTTTCACTACTGTTTCTATTATTACGTCATATAATTATTGAAGGGAAAGGCGCAAAGCAAACTTCCGTTTATCATTATCCTATATTTCATCGATCACTCATTCTCTCGCATACCGTTATCATTTTTAGTATGTACATAAGTCTGCATATTAAAATTAACTTTAAGTTTTTATTAATTTAAAACTCAAAAACTCCATTTTCAGCTGCTAATAATAAGCCGTTATATTTCAAATCCTTCGTTTGGAAAAGTTTTCTTTTTACATTTGAAACCGAAATCGGCGAATATTTGAACGTATGGGTTTTTGTACAATAATACACATACACTTTGATTACATACATAGGTAGGAATAGGCTATTTACGTTATGTTACTTAAACAATCAATAATATCATTAAATTACAAAACAATTCATTATCCATTCAATGTATTTCTCAAGAAACTCTGATATCGTGGTGGAAGTATGGGACAACGCGAGAGAGACAACAAAACTGTATCATTCCAACCAATCCAGCAGATTATTTTCTAGAGATGTCGATATCTATTATTTATGTAGCTTCTTATTTAAGCCTTTTAACTTTTGTATTATCATTTATATTCAAGTGGTAGAAAGGAAACTCGTATGAAACTTGCATAATGCACATTATGTATAATATATTTATCTATTTAAAAGCTAAATAGGAATGTATTTATTTTTCTCATTTCGATTCCGACATGTTTACAATGCGTTTGCATGTCTCCCTACAAATCTCCAAATCTCGAGTAAAGCATAAATTGCAAAAGTTTTATGCTCCAAGACAAATCAAACGCAAAAATCAAATCAGTTTGTTTTTTAGGGAGGTCATTAAAGGTACTTATAATTTCTCTTAACTAACACAAACTTCCCTAAAGTAAACTTTAACAATTGTTAACTTATAATTTAATTTTAGTTCCATACTTGAACAATATCATTTTGAATTTTCTCATTAGAAAGAAATTAGTTTGATGTTTAAGTAATTAGGTAAGTTTACGAATGTAAATTGTAAAAATACTTTTTAAACACTTATCTGTGGTACTACTCAGCCCCGTGAAATAAATCGAAGCTTTTTGTTCTCTTTAGTACAGAATAATTTTAATTAGTACAATTTTTTTTATGTAATAGCAGGTACTCGGTCGGTACACTGTAAATTAGTATGATGATTGGTCTAAAACTGAACATAAAAATTAAAAGGAGATACGTTGGAACGTGTGATTAAATGAGTTTACAATGTACAACGAAAAAAACTTATTTTCATATAAAGTGAAAGTACTAAACTAAAACCATGTTTATACATAAAAATTGAAGAGATTCCTACTTGTATTAGAGTAAGTTAAGCTGAATCAAGTTGGTTAGAGAGAAGTTGACCGAGAGAAGAGACTGCTTCTATTTCTGATGGTTTTGGTGCGGGAATTCAATGATTGTTTCTGTATCGGTTTCTGCCTTTTCTGCAACTTTTTGCTTGGCGTTGACTGCGACTCCTCAGACTGTTCTCCCTCAATTCCGAGGGAAACGTTAGAAATCGTGGATGATCTTTTGCGTTTTCTTTGCTTGGCTTGTTCCTCGATTTCCAGAAATAATTTTTGGTCATGACGAAGATTATTTCTTTTCCTTGCGGTGATAATGTGCTCCACTTTGGACTTTTTCTTACTGAAATGATAAAATTACGGATTAAAAAAAATTCAACAATACCCAATAAGTCAATACAAGCTACTTTCTTAACCTTACCCGGGATAGGTTTTGAAGGTTGGGAATAGTTTTTTACGAAAATATTCCATTTGACTTGAACTCCAAGGGTCGTACACGTCATAACCAGGATCCAGAGATTTCTCGTGGAGCCATCGTTGTTCTTCTTGGTATGCGTTGGCGTAGCAAGGAGTCTTTTCAAAACGCTTGGCTGGGGGAGGGTTGCGGCTCACGTGTTCTACTTTGGATGGTTCTGGTGTGTTCATATTCCGAATTTCTAACACATGAGGAATAGGACTTAGTTCTATATCCGTGTTCAAAGTCTTCTTCTTTAGAAAAGGTTTTTCTGGGGTACTCTGAGCAAAGGGGATGATATCAAGGACTTGACCTTTCTTTGCACTCGGACACGGGGAAACGCTCCTTCGACATCGTTCTCCTCCTACCAACGGACTTAACTCAGTTTCTGAGTCTGAGAATGTCAGACCACGCAGTGGAGTTTTTTCAATCGTGTCGAGATGTGGAGTTTTTTCAATCGTGCCGAGGCTAGACTGTGGAGACATTCTTTCAATGAAGGAAAGTGCAGGTGTACTCTGAGCACAAGGGATGATATCATGGACTTGACCATGTTTTGCACTCGGAGTTGGGGAAACGCTCCTTTGACGTGGGTTTCCTCCTATCAACGGACTTAACTCAGTTTCTGAATCTGAAGAGGTCAGACCAAGCCGAGGAGTTTTGTCAATCGTGCCGCCGAGGGTAGACTGCGAAGACATCCTATCAATGAAGGAACGTGCTGGTGTACTCTGAGCATAAGGGATGATATCTACAACTTCACCATGTTTTTCATGCGGAGTTGGAGAAACCCTCCATGGACGTGATTCTCCTCCAACCAATGGACTTAACTCAGTTTCTGAATCTGAGAATGTCAGACCAAGCTGTGGAGTTTTTTCAATCGTGCCGAGGCTAGACTGTGNTGTGGAGTTTTTTCAATCGTGCCGAGGCTAGACTGTGGAGACATTCTTTCAATGAAGGAACACGCTGGTGTGCTCGATCCCAAAGACGTATTAACACCGGAAATATAAGTGCTTGTTACCGTATCATCGGCCTTACCTACAGATCAATCACCAGAAATAGCCTCATATGTTTAATTTCACCCCGATAAATGTTTAAATTTTTTACTTACTAGAGTAAACACTCGGAGTCTGAGTCTTATCAAGACCAAGCACGACAGAATTGTGGCACCATGATTCGGAGTAGCTGAATCCAGTTTGGGTATTTAGCTTTACCAAGGAATTTAACAAGAACAATTTACACATATTAGCCTGAATATTAACCTATATTCTGCGAGCGATCAAGATACATGAACGTTGTCGAGACATAGATTACCTGTTGACGTAACGGTTTAGGCCTTTTACAGCTTTTGGTTCCACACTATGGTTTAGATTAAAATAATTTAATTAATACTGCAAATGTTCATTTTTTGATTGTATTAAATGTACGATTTGTATTGTGCAGTTTTTAGGCTTACTTTATGTATGTTATATCCCATTTCTGCTAGAACACGTTGAGCCAATTGCCCATTCTTAAATACCAAGTAGACGGACCGATATTCGTTGAGATCAGGCACGTCATTGCTCAGCCTTCCAAAGTCCCGGTTAAGTTCGATGTGGAAAAAGAAAATTATGTCGTCTCTTTTAAAGGCTTTTGTAGTAGATTGTGTATCCTTTGCAGACCATCCGGCTTCAGAATCTTCAGGAATTTCACCACCATCATTAATGACCCAGTTTAAGCAAACGGAGTCCACTTGGTCCCGCCAGATACTTAAAGCTTGGAATGGCGTAACAGTAGGAAATGAATAGAAACAATGCATGCCGCCACTAGTTAGGCTAAAGTCCACCCAAAAGTCCACATCCGGTCGGGCGACATACTAAAAATTAAAATCAGGAGAGAATATCTTTTGTAGGAATAATATCCAAATTGTTAGCAATAAAGATATCTTGATTGTCGAACCTCTGGTGCCTTCAGCTCTTTATCGCCTACATACATATAGCGCAAGGAGATTGGAATTACTAGTTTTGGACCTCGGGAGCAGGTATTTAGTGAATTAAGAAAGTATCGGATTTTCTACAGAAAAATGAGGGGATAATTTAGTTTGTCTCTGT
>JAANSQ010001468.1:0-15050 GCA_036850885.1 Lepidocyrtinus dapeste
GTGATCTTTTTGTTCCCTTTCAAAAAAGGTTTTAAATATTTATCTCGATTTATCACTGGTTCTATAGCTTGTTGTTTCATCTAGCCCCAACAATGGAAGCTTCAGAGAAAACCAAATATACTAATCATGAGTAAATGATAAAAAGCATGTCAATCACTATCACTACTCTACTCATGTATGTATGAATGCAGAACATTTTGCAATTTTCCGTTACCTCATCATTCAGATGGAATTTAGTCGAATGAAATACCTAAAGGAAATCAATTAGGTTTGTCTTGACTCTTGAGCCGAGACTGGAAAATGCTAACTCCCTACAACCTCCAATAAGGAAGACCCTAAACATGATGTGAGATGGCCAGCATTTTCTGGTTGTCATTCTTAATTGCTAAGAGAAACACGCAGAATTTTCATATAATAATTAATAAATATTTAGAGCTACTTGGTTATATTTTATTTTCACTATCCAATATGGCATGAATTTGCACATCCAGACAGACCTGTAAATTCTTTTCACAAAAAATATTTTCCGTGGAATTCTTCCCGGTCTTTTAACCCTTTAAGTTTTGTAGTAAATACTACTTTTAGCACAACTACTATAAAAATGTATTTCAGGCCAAGCCAGTGGACCACATACTTAGTAGCACGTTTAGTAACCGAGTTGAGAAATATTATCCCAGCCATTTCCCAGTGGACTTGGTACACATTTCGTAGGGCCCTTTTAGTTGTCGCTGCAAAATATGCGATCGAAACATTTTGGCTATGTTTCAAAAAGCGTAAACTCGGAGTGACCTATGCCAGGGAATTGAGCTTGATGCAATGGGTTCCGTCCAACTTTTACTATGATATGGACATGGAAATGAGAGTCTTTATCCGGAAATGCGGGTATCATTATCCCCCAGAAGGTATTGGACTAGGAACAAAAGTTCAGCCATGGTTTTACGGGGATGTAAGCATAAAATATGAATGACAAGGTCAAATATGTTACTGGAAAGGATTTAATGAGTTTATAATTTAGATTAAAGATGATACAAAGGAAATTCTGGAGAGAATGGAAGCAAAAGCAGTGAAAAAATTTCAACAGGAGGCGCGGAGCGCGGAGGAGTTGCAGATTATAGGTCGAGTTTTGAGGTTTTAACGAAATGAACTGTATTTCATGCTAAAGATTTAATATATAGACTTAATACATTGAAGTAACTGGTTTGTATAGAAATTTCAAGCATTTTGCCGTTGAAGAGGTCATGGCATTTTTCAAAAAGTCTGAATTGATGACCATGGAACTGAACGATGAGATTTTTGGATATGAAGACACGGAAGAATATTTTTATGGAGTACTTAGTGGAGAAATACATTTATTTGCGGAAGGAATAGGTGGTAATGACATTGAGCTAGTTAAAGTTGCAAACTCGGAAGATTGCATAGTATCTTTGCAAACTTTCCTTCATCATATTTCGGTAAGATAGCTTTGATTAGTCAATGACGACAGATAAGAGAAATTAAGATGGCTAACGACTTCCATTTTGACTATATATTAAGATACGCTTTTCATGTCATTTGCTTAGATTGGTCCGCAAAAGTACGGTGAACTTAAGCTCTCTGCAAAATGTGGAGCTCCTGGAAAATACTATCGCATTCAAATTGCAGAAATAATTGTAAATCGAAATTATTTGCTAACCAAAAACAACATTTAACTACGAACTTTGGTTTTAAATCCTTTTTGAATTTAATTAATTCTGTTCATAACAGAGATATGCTATGACCGATACTCAGCGTATGAGCGAGATTCTCGGTAATGTACTTATTCGTGCGTACAAGTTCAACTTGGGTTTCAACGACCTCACAGGAATACTCCCAAGAATGCATCGGCAGGACTATTTGGACGGATCTTACAAACCAATACATCTTGAACCTGGAATCCTAACTGATAATACAGTAAGTAACATCTAACGTCATTTTCATTTTTACCGATGTTTGTAACTTTCAAGAAAAGAACGTTCTTATAAAACCTTTACTTCTTATTCCTCAGGCTGCATGGGATGCATTTGAGGGATTAAGTAAGGTATTCAACATTGCTAACGAAGATAGAAAATTATGCTGGGTTGGGGTTCTTGATAGCAGAACCATTTTGTTGAGACGTTATAAGCCGGTAAGAGAAAGAGGAGTCTAAAATTAATTTTAATTATATTGAATTAGCGAGTTTTTCATTTAATTATAGATGTATTTTTTCTTTTCTAAACACCCTGTGTAGACTCAGTATGCATTCTACATCCACAAGGGTCTACTAGCATGTACAGTTTCTAAATTAAGACGGTCATACAACGCAATTCAGTTTTATTTGTCCGAAGGCCAAGTCGTACGTTCCACAAAAATTATCTATAGACTCTGTCTGTTCTTTATTCTAAACTAATTGAATAATTACCTATTTTTTTAAAAAGGTTGGTTGGCGAGAGGCAGTGACAGGTATGGACATGGCTGTTCAGTACCAAGTAGCTGACGGGGCTAAGGCATTAATTGTCGCTATTCCAGACTACCTAGTTCGGAGGTACTTTGAAGAGCGCCCCCATATGGTTTTAGGGCTGATTAAGATCGTACTGGAACGGCATTCTTTACTGAGCAGACAAATAAATTACTGCCTTAGATTTACTCATAGAAATGCTAGTGAGGCTGTTTTCCGGTATGAAACTTAAAAAGTAATGCCACTCGTTAATTCAATTTACAATTTTAATGAATAAATGTATTATATTCCAACTATAGTAAGATTGGTCTTAAAAATGAAGGAGAAACTTATGCTTACTTGTGCTTATCTGGAAGACTTCGTTATATTCTCGAGGCAGATGGAAGCATGGTATCGGTAACTAAAAAGGGCAAAGGGAGGTATGGAATTCTTGAAAAGGGAGATTGGTTCGGTCTCGTGGCTCTATATACGGATAGACCGGCAGTTCACCGAACTGTGATTTGTGACCGTTGTGCGGAGTTTGTAGCTGTTCCGAGATATATTATATGTGTTATTACTAGCACCTTTAGAGAAGCCGCTGGTTATCAGTGTGATTACTTGGCTAGACAAATTCATCGAGGTAATTTAAATCACAATAAAATCCGGTTAATTTACCGACAATCACATCAAAACTTTTAACATAATCGGCAATAAAAATGTCTAAATATATTATTTCAAAGATCATGAGCATACCTTCCTCGACACGGATAAAATGGCAGATTCTCGTACACAAATAAGCTCCTACGGTGCTCATACATGGAGAACGTATAGAATGATTTGTATTTACCCAGCGGCAGATTTTATTCCAGGGAAACTTTACTGCGATGAGCTCATCCGTCATCACACGGTATAAAAAAAATTAAAATAAGGACTCAAAATAAGACCAGTAGAAATGTAAAGCAATCAATCTTAACTTCCCTTTAACACTCTATTAGAGCTGCGCGAAATTGGTGACAAGGGAAGAAGCTCTAGCTGCCTTACAATACCCCGCGTTTACCCGAGAGAATGAGTATTACCTAGCAAAGTGGTTGGTTAACCAAGAAGACAGCACGACAATACTATTTGTGCTTGTAAGTAAAATCGGAATTGGATGTGATTAGGATTTGGTTTACCGTTGGACTATATGAGATTAAAATTTTAGACTGGTTCTGAGTACACCGATATGTGGAATGAGGCGGTTGCTAAACTTTGCGATATGATTCAAGTACTGGTCACTTACGAGCTTCCTCATAAACCTGATGACGTATGATATGATAGCATGCCCCAGTAAAAATGAATTGGTTAGTTATAAATCGACACTAAATGACTTGTGTGTACTTTATAGTCGGAGAACTATATACTAAGAATGGCTGCAAAAGCTAGGAAAGAAATTGTTTTCATACATCCCGTCGTTCGTGTGACCAAGCGTGAGTACTTGCTTCATAAATAAGTAATTTGTCTTACTTTATACAACTTAAGAGCAATTTATAACGTTCATTAGCACAAGTTGGTCACTCCAAATTTCCTCATCTTCCACATGGCTCCGTTCTTTGGTTAAGACCGAGATCCTGGGTGCAAAGGCATCACCATGTAAGAATGCTTGACAGTGCTCTCAGATACATGCGGGAAAAGAACCCTAAAGATTTGGTAAAACAAAAAAATCTGTTTGATTTGATTTTTTAAAATGGCCTAATTTGAAACTGAAATGCTTCCATTTCTGATATGACGGGTAGGAGCAATATATGAAAGACACCAAGGATCCTGACAAACATAGTGATTATGCCCGAGTGATGAGATGGATTTCTGGACAATCTGTCGGAATCGTTTTAGGAGGAGGTGGAGCTAAAGGGGCAGCACAAGTAGGGTAAGTGCATAAGGGACTGATTCTGTATCATTTCATCTGGCGGTTTCAAATAAATATTTTTCAATTAGGGCTCTACACTATCTTGCTGAATTAGACATTCCCGTAGATTATATTGCAGGCGTTAGTATTGGAAGTTTCTTGGGGGCGCTTTATGCAGTATTTGAAAACATACTTGTGGTGGAGCGTAAAGCGAAGGAACTATGGGAGGTTGGTTTAACACGACAAACATGATTATATTCCTCAATTCTCTAGTAAGTATCTTAGAATCTTATGGTATAATCTCTATTAATCAAACAGCAACTCCGTTTTCCCATGAGATATGCTAGAGATTTCACCTTTTCTCCAGTCTCCGCTGCCTTATATCGTGGGCACAGTTTTAACTGGATGATCAGCTACTTTTTTGAGAGCATTCAAATCGAGGATTTATACATTCCATATTTTTGTGTTAGCTCAGATCTGCATGATAACTGCTCACGTACTCACATGTCAGGTACCATTAAATAAATTATGATAATTATGCCATTACTGCCCTCTTTGAGACTAACTTCTTAACTTTCCTTTAATTTTTAAGGCGACTTATGGTTTTACGTTCGAGCATCGATGACGCTAACTATGGTTTTTCCACCCCAAATCAACCAATTTGATTTTCATCTGTTAATGGACGGAGGTTACTCGGACTTGGTCCCGGCCCTAACTATGAAAAAACTTGGGATCCGATACATGATTGCGATAAATATTGGAGACGAGAGCTGCATGAAAACTTTCAACATTGGTTATCATGTTTCGGGGGTCAAGTGTTTGCTCCAGACATTGCTACCTTATAGCATTGATAGAATTCCAAACTATTTTGATTTTTGGGATGCAATTCTTTTCGTAAGGTTTCCAGCGATTTCTTCCAAGCAAAAATTTTCATGCGAATTAAAACCTAACAGTATTAGGCTAATACCTTCATTAAATTCTTGCGAATTCTAGTGTTCTGCCAGGAATTTTATTCAGGTAAAATCATTCACTCAAAGCTATGACTTTAAGCATAATTTTCCATTTAAATATAATTAATAAATAATTTAGTCATATTTTTCATAACAGATTATAAAAGCCATGGATGAATACTGCATATATATTCGCCCAAACGTAAATGCCTATACTGGAGTAGATTTTCAATACTACGAAGAAATGCGGGTAATTTCATACATGCTGCTATAAAATTCATATTATTCATTATAATTAAATAAAAGCTAATTTTTCATAAACTTATCGGTTGCAAATATAACGATATTCCTCCTTAGACGTTGGGATACTTATGCACAAAATTTAAATTCGGAGGCTTAAATCTAAAAAATTTGCCGGTTCATGTAATTTGGTATTTGATACGTTTTTATACGTACCCACATGTTGCCAGAAGCCAAGCCCAAATTCTGGAGGGCTTCACAGACGATGATTGGCAATTTGGTAAAAGTCCAAATATTTTCAGAATACCTCATTATCCTAACGTTAAGAATTTCTTGAATAATTCCTTAACTTATTTCAGCCGTTAACCTAATGAAGAAGACTCAAATGTATCAACGAGCCCTGACCACATTTCTTAAAATGAATCTTACTCCGTATCTTACGGACCTAATGGAAGCTAGGTCATACCTAGAAGCTATTTTAAAACAGGATGAGTTGAAGAACATTGACCTCAATGTTCCAGTACTAGAAAACTTTTCCAGGGATGACGAGAAGCTAGATCTAGTACACGCGATAGCGAAAATGAAGGAGTGGAATTATATGGAAGACTTTGAAACTTTCATTGTGAAGGGGAAGGATCGAGGGCGGAGAGATGTGGATATGAAGATAAAAACAAAAGTTCATGCTGTTGCGTCCGAAATACATGATCTCATTAATGCCAGAGCTAAGGGAGCAGCGGGTGAGCAGCATATTGATCTCTCGCAAATACTCGATGAGCAAGAAATGACAAATAGCCGTTCCATCAAGGACTTATATCAAGCTGACCCAACATTGTTCCAAGCTGTCGTAAGTTATCACCATCTTCGACAAAGTAAAAGAAGAGCAGAAAAAGTAGATGGCGAAGAAGATCAAGGCATGAAAACAAATCCTTCTGAAGTTCCTTTCCGGATATCGCGAACTTCTAAGCGTGCTCACAGAAAGTCTCTTCCGTCTTTGCATAGTTTAATCGTTGGATTTGGAAGGAAGTCTAACACTCCGCTACCAGGTTTAATTCCAGAGAAACCAACGCGAGTCGGACAAAGATTGGAGGAATTTCGAATGTGCAAAATTAAAGCTGACCGAAAGGACTCGATGGTCGGGGGTGACACAAAGTTTAGACCAATTGTTACGCTGAAAGAACTCAGAAGATCTTTTGCTAGTAGAGGCATGACCCAACTGTAGGGAATGCAAGCTTAAATTCAATTAAAAATAAGCCAGAGATAATGCCTATAATAAACTTTTCATTTTCTCGTTTGAAGTTTGAAACAGTTTAATTCATTACTTGGATTTAGAACTCTAACTAAATTAATGGATTACTGCGCAAAAATAATCAACAATTACGCGAAAATACTATGTAGTAACTTTCCAACTTACTTTGAGGGAAGAAAATGCTACCCAGGATTTTCCGAATCTTCTAGCATCTAATAATTTAAAAAATGCTTCATAGAGTAAATGTTTTAGGTTTCATTTCATCGTTCTACAATTCAATTATTACTTTTACCTGCTTTGCTCACAATCCGCTCTACATGCTCTCTTGTACAGATTCTAGCAGTTGTTTCATCCAACCCCAGCAAGTAACCTCTGAAAATTAGTTTTAAAATATTTATTTTGTGCCTTGCGCAGGAGTATTTAAAGGTTTCCTTATGAAGTCTTATATGAAACCCTTACATTCCTAATACATTTTTTGGAGATCGGAGTTCTTCTGAGGTGGACGCACCACTGGAAATTATAATGTTTTTGATTCGTCTAGTACAGATATCTTCGGTGAGTCGGTTTCCAATGTAGATCATATTTTCGCAAGGTTCATCCCCATGAAATGATGGAGAATATGTTACCTCAAAGTAGATATCTTTATCTGCGGCTACTTTTCCCTTCTGACGGTTTAATTTTACTTTGTTCATCCAATGAGGTCCCTCAATGTCAAAGGTTACAATATCAAAAGTAATGACGGTGGATATGATACAGGAAACTAGGGCTTCATGATTTGTTGGAACTACTGCAAGGATATCATATGCGGAAGCACTTTCTTGTGAGAGCTATTAAATATTCGACAGTTAGAATAACGAACATCAAGATAATTGGATCAAATTATTTAGGGGTCTGATCATGAAATCTTGACATACCACAGCCTGTAAATGAGCAGCGTCGTAGAATATGACTGTAAGACGTTGTAAAATTCGTATATCTGGATGCTTTTCCATAAGATCTGATATCCAGTCGAATTTCTTTGGTGGTGGCACGCTCCCTTGCCCAGCTTGGGTGGCTGCTGTGGCTGAAAGTGTACCACCGGTTCTTTCTTCAAGTTTACGCTTCTTCCCTTTCTTGCCTCCTCCACCTCCTGATTGGGGAAGGCAGCTTGTTGCTACAACAGGTGTGTTAATGGCTAATAGTTTGTAGCCCACTATAAAAACAGACAAAGACAGCCATAACCACATAAATTAGTATTACTAACACAATTCATTTAATTCCAAATGTAGCGAGACTTACAAGATATAGCTGTTTCACAAATATTTCGACTTTTTGGTCCAACAGGGATGTTGAGGTCTCCGAAACCAAACACTTGTCGAGGCCAGGTAAATTTATCCATAGTTAAATCTTAATTGATTCAGGCAAGTTGGAAACATTAATTCAATCAATCAGTAGTCAATTTGAATTTAGTATAATTGAATGAACAGAGTCAAATACGCCGAAAACCACGTGGGAGAAAACCACAAAAAAGTATAAAGTATAAACATTTTGTTTTATCTCTTTCATCCTTCGCAGATGAATGGGGCAAGGTGAACTGTTTCTGAAAACATCTCCGAAACCAAACACTTGTCGAGGCCAGGTAAATTTATCCATAGTTAAATCTTATTTGATTCAGGCAAGTTGGAAACATTAATTAATTCAATCAGTCAATAGTCAATTTGAATTTAGTATAATTGATTGAAAAGAGTCAAATAAACCGGAAACCACGAGGGAGAAAACCACAGAAAAGTCTAAACATTTTGTTTTATCTCTTTGATCCTTCGCAGATGAATGGGGCAAGGTGAACTGTTTCTGAAAACGGCACGAAGAAAAAGTCCACAGCAAATGATAAAACAGTCATAATATTATGCTTTCCCCCGAAAGTTTCCTCAAAGAAAAAGATCGAACGAGAGAATTAAAAACTTACAAAAGTGAACAATTAATTGCTCAGAAATGTCTTACTTCTGTTCCTCATGTCAGAGGCTTTTTCGTAAAACTTTCACTTTGAGTACCCGATTAAAAATAAAATCCGAGTTTGGAGAAAGGAGCTACACAACATTTGGATTGTTGCCCACTCAAGCAAAAGCATTTACTCCTGCTTCCCTGAGATGGACAAGAAACTTATTCACACAACAAAAACTTTACAATGTTCACGACAAAGACGCTAAAAGTGACCATCAGACTCATTTCCAACCAGATCATCGAAATGATCTTAAACAAGATGAGGAGACTTTGGAAGATACGGAAGATTTGACTGAAGAGGAAAGACAGATTCTAGTAGAGCTTGAAGCGGAGGAACAAAGGATGCGAGAAAGATTCAAAGGTGGAATACTGGAAGAAGAGGATGATTACTCTGAATGGAACCCTAATCAGAAGTATCAGCTTGAAAAAGGCCAGTTAGCAGGGTCTGTCGCGCAAGGTCATGTTCCTTTCGAAAATCAACAAAGAATTATTCAGGACGTCATAGAAGAAAAGTGGAATCCACTTCCAACACCTGAGATAATTTATGAGGAACCTGTTGTCTACCCTCGTAAGCATGTTTTACACTAATTAATAAATTAGTATCTTGCAGCTGCATCCTGAGATGACTCTGTAAATATTATTTTGTAGGGGGGAAAACTGGAGTCTTTGACGTTGGGGAACTAGTCGACATACTAAAGGACGAAGGGGCAGATGAAATTGTTGCGATTTCCTTACCGAAAGAACTGGACTATGCTGACTTCATGGTTATTGTGACTGTTATGTAAGTTTTCCACTATTTTCACAATGGACTGTCTAAATATTTTGATTAATTTTCGATCGTTAATTACTTTAAACTTTACTCAGGAATGATCGACAGCTCAAGGCTCTAGCTACATTTGTTCGGAAGCGTTTTAAAATGAAGGAGCGGAAAACCACTGATACCCTTCCATGGCTCGACAAAAAGATGAAGCATCACGGTTGGATCGCCCTTGATCTGGGTAATATAATTCTGCAAATATTTCTACAAGACGTTCGAGACTACTACGATTTGGAGATGTTGTGGACAGTAGGTCCACTATTTGATGATCTATTTAATGCTAAGGACTCTGAAATTGTACAGTTATTAAATTCTATCAAATAAAACCATTATTAAAGAATGACTAAAATAATCAAAGTCGTGTACACTTTAGTTCAGATACCGTTACTTAAGTCAACTTTATTATTCTTTTCCTATTTTACACACTCCAAGATCTTAACTTTTCAAATTTCCGTACATGTATTTCAAAGAAGCGGAATCGTAATTACTACAAATATAAATAGTTCTAGCGTGATACAGTACGATGGTCTCGGAAAAAAACTTTTGTTTTACAAATTGTAAAGATTAGCATTATTTTATTACGCTTCTGTAAACTATTTCTTCTATTCGGCTCTCACTGCGTATCAAATAATTTCATAACTTACAAAAAAAATAGTGCGACATAACTGTCAATGAAAATTAAGTCAAAAATTAAATACATTTTAGCAACACCTGCACATCTTTTGTCTAAAATGTGCTCTTGTCTTAAAGAACAGAATTTGGTAAAAAAAGGCGTTTACATATACATACATTACAGGGTCTAAAATGAACATATTTTGCATGTTACTTAAAAACTCGATCAATAATATAATTAAAAACGCCTGCAATTACTTCAACGTTTTATTTCGTAATACATTTACTCGATTTCGCAGCCACAAAACTCAAAAGATACATGCGCCAATCTTAATATATTGTAGCTACTTAGACCGGGTCAAAATTGAACGCAAAAAACAAACATACTTTCTCCAGGTGCTTTTGTAATTTTGCACTCTCATCCACTCATTCTCAACAGTTTTATTCAGCGGCGAGTGTTAATACACGGGAAGGTACCAAAGAGAAAATACTTAAAAGGGGAAACCAAGTAGAAGATTTTATTATAATTAAAATTACTAATTTTTAAGGTGCTGATCTTGCTATAAGCATTTAGTAGAATTTTTACGAGAATATGTCTTGTATTACCTCACACACAATTTATGATTTAAACTACTAAATTACATCAATGTCTAAAAGAGTGGAACTGATGATGAGGTCTGCCACCTCCTGCTGTGGTCTGGCCTGGCCGGAAAGATGGAATTCCTCCATTGAAGAACACGTTGAATAGATCTGAGGAAGAGTCATAGGAAGGCTCGTAGCCTCGATCTTCCATCAAATCAACACCTTGGTCATATCGAAACCGTTTCTTGGAGTCGGACAACACCTCATAAGCCTCCCTCAAATCTTTGAATAACCTTTCTTGATCTTTCTGCACTGCTTCTGTAGCACTTGCGTGTCGATCGGGATGGTGAAGGAGAGCACGCTTCTTGTACGCCTTGCGAATCTCGTCTTCTGTTGCGTTCTTTTCCACATTAAGGATTTTGTAATAATCTTTCCTCTTGGCCTTCTTTGCGGAGATTTTTGCATTCTGAAGTTCCTTACGCAAATCCTTGAGCGTAGAGTCGATTCTCAACGCCGCTTCGTAATCGTGCACTGCGTCGTCAAACATTTCCTTTTGAACGTAGATTCGCGCTCTGTGAATGATTGCCTTGAGGTATTTTGAGTTGAGTTCAATAGCTTTGGTGCAAGCCTCTAAGGACTCGTCTGCTTTTCCAAGTTTGTGACCGATAAGGGCCAAGTTGAAGTGCAGCTTGGACTCGATCGTTATCTTAATGATAAAACGAAAAATTAAATTTAAAATTATTACTGATTTGCTTAGATTAACTAACCATGATTGACAAATACATTTAAGTATTTTGGAAAATTTACTCACATTAGGGAACCCTCCTTCATTTATAACGCATAAACACTGCATGTAGTCCTGTTTCGCTTCTTCCAACCGGCGGGTTGAGAACTTACTGCTGGCAGTTTCCCTTAAATCCTTCACTAGCTTAACTTTCTTCAATAATGATTGGTAAGCACCATTATCCGGTGAGAATTGAAGAGCTTGTCTCACAAACTGCATGCTCTTCTCAATGTTATCATCCAAGTATAGACAAATTGCGCGAATATACAACGCCTCCGTGCACGTTCTATCGTTTTGGAGAACTTCCCTAAAATTAAAAAGAACCAAAAAGTTGGATTAGTAAAACCTTTGTAGATAAAAAGAATGAACTACGAAAATATGACGTATTCATAACAAAAAATGTCTGAACATGAACTAACGTGCAAAGCTCCTGAGCTTCGGTATGCCTTCCAAGTCGTATGAACGCATCAGCCTTCATCATTTTAAGATCGTTATCGCCAGAAGCCACCTCGAGACTTTGTGTAGTAAGATAGACAATTTTTCGGTAATCTTTTTTCGATTTCGTGATTTCAATCTCTTCTAAACGTTTCTTCAGCCATTGGAGTCGGTCCTGTTCCACCTTTGCATCAATGACTAACCCCTGTTTGCGCAAGCTGTCGAACGCCAGTTCACATTCTTTCACATTTCCCAGAATTAAAGCCGTTCGTATCAAGCGTAGATATCCTTTCTCATAAGCAGGGTCCAACTGAATTGATGTTCTGATATCTTGGAGCGCTTCCTTGTGTCGTTTCAGCATCATGTAACATGCTGACCTATTACCGTAGTACTGAGCCTCCGCTGGCATAGCCTCTGCGAATAAATTTTAAAAGATAAAAAAGTCAATACATATGCTAATATTATATTTCTGCCAAGATAATTCTTCAAATTCAAAGATTTCTTCAAATAATTAGCTTACCAATTGCCTTCGTATACATTTCCAAAGCTTGATAGTACTCTTGAAGTTTGAAGTGTTCATTTCCTTTCTTTTTTCGATCTTCTGCAAGCCTGAGAAAATAAAATTAAGTGATACTGATCTGAAAGACTGCTTAACAAACTAAAAATTATTCAACTGTGGGACACTTACTGCTGCGAAGGGACTGGTTCCACTTCAATTAGTTCAGGCATATCATCATCAATAGGTTGACGTGGATTCCTCGATGAAACGGAGGGTATGGACTGATTTGTTATCATACAATCATCATCTTCATCTTCACACTCATCGTTGTCATCATTTGTTAAATCAATGACATCCGGTTCCAACTTCGGCTTTGGTACCCCAGCCCATGACTGAGGTCTGTTTCTCAGTAAACCGTTGATCCGTGATTTGGTCGTAGGCCTTTGGAAGTATTCATCATCATCATTGCTGCTGTCATCACTATCCAGAATAACCTCTTCAGGTACTTCCTCTGATACATCCATTTCGATGTTAGATTCTTGAGGGATTTGCTTATCAACGTCGATTGGCGAATCCATTTTAGATGGGTTAGATAATTGGATGGGATTTATACAGATTTTCCGAATTTAGATACTTTCCGTTTCCTTTCTACACCAAATAAGTAAAATCAGGAGTTAGAACAATAGCAGATGAATCGAATCGAGGTGAACAATACCAAGTTTCCTGGTACCCACGACACGAGTGTTGCCCTCTAAAAGACACTAATGCAAATTAATACACTCAGTATTTAAGTATAGCTAATTTAGGGTGTACTTTAATATCTATACAGCAATTGTTTAGTTTTGAGCTAAAAGTGGATTATCAAGATTGTGTAGGCAAAGCTTCCCGCTTTACTTCAATATACATATTATTCAGAAAAGGTAAATAAAGTTTATTTCCCGCGTTTACCATGCGAACAAAGGAAATAGTCAGGAGCTCAACACTAACCGAAGGCCTCTACTCTAGCTAATAAATGAACCAAACACCACCAATAGCTTCTTCAAAGTTTGTTCTGATCAAATCTTTTAAATAATCACCTTTTTCTCCACTTCTTAATCAGTTAATCTTTTTCTAACGTCACTTAAGTTAAGATTGTTATGCTATTATGTTCGACTTTACTAATTCCGTGATAATTAACAGAATTTCCCAGATCCAAAAGAAATCTCTCTTTCAGTAGTAGTCAATCGTGTATTTGGAGTTGTGACTGTGTGACTCACTTGAAAGCTAAATTAAATATATGAGTTTTAAAGTAAACTGCACGCTCACTCATTACCTTAAAATAAAATACCAAAAATTTATTGCAAATCTCTAAAAAGATGATCTAAGTTTTATGCATCAAATCACAACTTGGATCGATCCCCAACTTGTGAAAATACGCAACACCTTTTACGACAGATGAAAGACTCCTCTTATGTCCATTATATCTTTTTGGTTAAATGATCTCTAAAAATGAATATATTATTTATTGTCACTGTCAAGTAGGTAAAGATTTCTTGACAAAAGGCGACAAAAAGGAATATAAGTGTGACCCATGTACGGTAAATAGCAAGGTTGTGCTGAAAATAAAACTCGAACAAGACGTATGGAAGATGGTGTAGGAGGTAGATCTTACGATCAAGATATGATAGCAACGAATTAATGCAGCCAATTTTAACTCCTCTCTTTTATCAACTTCTTACGTGAATTCACGCAAACAACACCTACAGACTTGAATGAAACAGTAAATCGAAAACTCGATTTTTCCTAGATGTATCTATTATTATTTATTCATTTTCAAAGCCGTAGTAGTAGTTTGACTTTTTTGGCCAACGCAAATGATAAATTTTTTTTTCTTATTTCTCTTCAATTTTACACTGTATTGGTGACAAGAAAACAATTTCTCGGAGCAGAATCCAATTCTTTTATGGCCATTAATATTTTGATAGCAAATATATTTGTTTTTAACGGGGACACGTTAATAAGCTATCAAAGGCAAAACAGGGGTCTCTCAAATATTTAACGAATTTTTCAGTATTATTATAATGCCATTTTGTTAAAAAAAAAAGAACAACTTTATTGCTTTACTTTTTTAAAAACTATTACCACCATAATGATTACACGGTTCAAATTTTTTAAAATCGTTTTTTTACCTTACTTAAAAAGACCAGACCAGCAGTTGACCAAAAATGAGATGAGTGCACAATAAAACTAACATGTACTGAAGCAAGGAAGCGAAAAATGCGACTGATAGTGATAATGATAATTTCTGTTCTCAGCAAATTTTGCGTACAAGGAGAAGGAGGCAAGGCGAAAAAGTAGTATAGTACATACGTCAATAGGATTAGGAATAGGTATGCATTATGGGAACGGGAATAAATTTCATAGAGATATAGTTAGCAGACAGTAGTAGACAAAAGTGGGTAGGATATCACCATGTATTTTTACCTTGCAATCCATGCACCTGTAATATTGTAAATTGTATTGTATCAATATGTTATAAAACAACCAAACCTGATTGCAAAGCTCTATGCTCTGATCTTGATTAATTTTTAACCGCTCGCGCGGTTAAGAGCG